>PVJH01033915.1:0-21102 GCA_004026705.1 Nesogale talazaci | reverse complement strand
TGAAGGTTCAGGCATACACCACACCCTCCCTCCCTTCCTTCCTTCCTTCCCACCTGCCTCTCCCCACGCAGCAGGCAAAGAGAGAGGCATGAGAAGGGACACAGAATGACAGACAGAAAGCCAATATGGAGTCAGTCAAGTCAGTCAGTCAGTCAGTCAGTCCGTCCAAGAGTGGATCGTCCAGGGTGTATGGTTGGTCGGTCGGTCGGTCGGTCGGTCAGTTGGTCGGTCCGTGGGTTGACAAAAGGTTCTGTGGTGTCACTGTGGGTGGGCTCATGGTAGTGGATGCGGATCAACATCTTGCAGAAGGAAGTGCAGGTCGTTGATCTGTCAGTGTCTTGCAAGGAAGAGCAGGTCGTTGTTTGTTCGTCGATGGGTCCCAGAGCGAGGGAGGGTAAGATTCTCTACCAAAAGAGAATGGTCATCCAATTCCTAGTGGCAGGAGGAGAATGACAAGAATAAGTCAGGGTCTTTTCATGAAATTGTGAAACATAAACAATGTCTTGAAGGGGGGGCGGGCAGAGAACCCCACCCCCACACCCACCCACCCACCCCCCCTCAACCAAGAGAACAGTCATCACTGCCTGACCACGGTGCTTTTAATAGTCTTTGCCGACATGAGAGTTCACATGCCTTGATTCTTTTCTGGTCTTCTTGATTTACTGTCCAACTTTCACATGCATAAGAGGTGACTATAAATACTTTAGTATTTATACTCAAACTACCATCCTTGCTCTTCAACACTGTAAAGAGGTCTTGTTCAGCCAATCAACCCAATGCAAAGAACCAGCTCCTGATACCCTATCACAGCTAGAGTGACTGTGGTGGTTTTTACTATGATAAGGAGCAGCCTTCATCTTTTCTTTTCCCACCTGCCACCCTCAAGATGGGGGGGGAGTTTTCTGTTTACCGTCCCTGGGTTAGTAAGGTTGACTGCAGTGCATCTTGACTACTCCTTTTGTCGTCATCGTTGTTGTTGTTTTTATCTCAGTGGGTTTTTCCCTGTTCTTTCCCTAACGTCATCTTGCTGCTCTTCGATTGAGTCTGGTCAGGACAGGTCAGAACTGTTCCACAAGGCTTCTGAGACTCTCATCTTTCAGAGGCAGACAGCCTCATCTTTCTCCCGTGGAGCAGCTGCTAGGTCCAAACCACCAACCTCTCGGTTAGCAGCCCAGTGCTTCACTCATGGCAACACCACGACTCCTTTTGCATCCGGACAAATTGTTCCATTGCTGTACATGGGCTGGCCATGAGCTGAAATGAAAACTCATCTGTCTGTCTGTCTGTCTGTCTGTCTGCCTAACTACTCATTCCTCTAATTGTTTTGAAAGAATTCTTGGACTAACCAAGGAAGAGACATGAAGTTGTCTAAAGTTTTAGAGAAAGAAAGGCTATATTGAGATGGTTGATAGGCCTAGTCTGAGATGTCCTGTCTTGGGTTTCCTTTGGGCTGAGCTTAGTCTGTAAGATACCGGTGTGCAGGGTACAGAAAAGTGACACGACAGCCTGTGACCTCCTCCTAGGCCGGGTTAAGGGCAAGAGGAGTTGCTGGATGGTGCAGATGGCTACACTTAGCTGTTAACTAAATGATTGGAGTCCAACCTGGGTCATACATCCCCACACTGATTAGGCCTGCCATCCCTTTTTCAGAAAAGAATAAACCCCAAAACATTACTCTGTGACCCCCCACCCTCTCCCCATGACAATGAAATTCTTTCCTTCTCTCATCTACTATCCAGGATAAAATGTGAGTGTCTGCTTTTGCATGCCCCCACCCCCGATTATTCCAGCACACCACAGAGGGCAGTAGCGCCCACTTTGGGAAACACTGATCTAGAGACACTTCATGCCTAGTGAGTCTATTTCAGAAAACTTAGCTACTGAAAACCGTGGCGAGCACAGAGCTCTCTGCAAGCAGGGCGGCCACGAGAGGTGGCTGACTTGCTGGCCCCTCATAGGGAGGAGGCAGCTCCCACTGGTACCTACAGTGAACCCACAACTACACTTTCTGTTTGTCATATTCACTCATTTGCAGAAGGAGCCCAAGGGTTTAACAAACAACTTCATGCATGTCCCTCTGAAACACTAATTCAGCCCTTTCCCTAGATAAACAGTACAGAAATTGGCCCATGGGCATCTATCATTTAATACACTCTTGTCTCACTGGGATTTAACTGTAGGAGAGACCATCTACACAGCACTTTGATAAATTGCAGCCCCACTTTGAGCCTGCTAGGGTTCTGTTGAATAAATTATCGCTTCAGTGTTGTAAATGGAACTGAAGAGTAAATTGATGAAATCTAGAGAAGCCGTCAAAGAAGAGAAAGAGTGAAGCCACATGGCCTCATATATAATGAGAAATGAGTTTCCCACGAGCAGGCTTGGAATGAAAAAAAATCCATGTGCATCCATCTGCAACGACTGTATAGGCATACCCAGTCTCTGAGGCAGTGTTCCCTAGAAAAGGAAAACCAGTGAGGCTTACAACAAGAAAGGAAATTATAGCAAGAAAAAGGTTCATACTGTTAGAGAAGTAGGTACATCCACGTCTGGGCAGATATCAAGTGCAAGGGGCAGATGTTAGGCTGGAGGCTTCTCCTGACTGGTGAAGCTGGTGAATTTAAGATCAACAGGAAAGCAACAGGCAGGGGAATGAATTCAACAGGCCTGGCCGTGGCCGCAGGGAGCAAATGCAGCCAAGGTCAGCAGGTCAGGTGTCAGGGCATTGAAGACACTCAGGGTGGGCAGGCCATATGGCAAGTCCTTTGCTCAAGTCCAAAGAACAAGATGCAGGATCAATAGCACCCCATTATAAGAGAAGCAGGCCACGCTCTGCCTGCCACTCTGCCTGCCACCACCCCCTAACCCTGCCCGCTGGCAATGTGGAAAGGCTGTGATCTGCACATTAGGCTCAGCACATTAGAGAGGCTTACCACTAATTGGCTGTGATCTCATCATGTTCGGTCAGGTCATGGAGGATTACTAGGTGTTAAGTACCAAGCCAAGTTCACACAAAGGCTAAGTAATCACACCCCCTTTGTTGCTCCCTGCTTTATGGCACTTCTCAGATATGCTTCTCAGACCAAATGGAGCGTGTGTGACAGCTCTGTGCCAAGCAGATCTCTCAGTGCCATGATTTCCTGGCAGAATATGCTCACCTGCTGTCTCACCGTACATTGTGTTCGTTCTCATCGTGGTTTACATTTGTGCATAATAGTGTCACACACTTAGTAGCATATAGCATAGCTATACATTTACGCATACTATGGTTGAGGTTGTGGTTCTCCTTGGGTGCTGGGGGAGTTGGTTCCCACTCATAGGAACCCTATGGACAACAGCATGACACGCGGCCTGGTCCTGTGCCACCTTACACGTATTCGTATGCTTGAGCCCATTGTTTGAGCCGCTGTGCCCAAAGCTGCCCCGGTTCTTTACCAAGCGTGATGTCCTTCTCCAGGGACTGCGCTCTCCTGACCACACATCCAAAGTACATGAGATGAAGTCTTGCCTTCCTGGCTTCTAAGGAACATGCTTGCTATACTTCCCACACAGATTGGTGGATTCTTTTGGCAGCCCGTGGTACTTTCTGTGTTCTTCTCCAGCACCATAGTGCAAATGCAACCATTCTTCTTCAGTCTTTGGTGTTCAGGGCCCAACTTTCATGTGCAAATGAGGAATTGGGGGCTTGAGTCGGGCACACCTTAGCCCTCAAACGATCATGCTTGCTTTTTGACACTTTTTTTTCCTACGTAGGAGAAGCACACTACTACTACTCGACCTCAACTGCAAGGCTGGTAGCCCCGAGAGCTCCTTTGTTGATGCAGCATATTATGGATGTATTCTGGCTCCCATAAGAATAAAGGACAGACATTTCCACGCGCAAGCTTTTCGGCACTTTCAACAGGCCTTGTGCAGCCGATGTACCCAAAGCGATGGGTCCTTTGGTCTTGTGACTACTGCTTCCATGAACATTGATTGTGGATCCAAGCAAAGATCCAATCTTTGCAAACCTCGGTCCTTTCTCTGCTTGTCACGATGTTACATGCTGATGCGACCTACTGGTCCTGTAGTGAGGATTTGGGGTTCCTTGACTTTGAGTGGCATTTCACACTAAAGGCTACAATCCTTGATCTTCACCAGCAGGTCCTTCCAATCCTCTTTACTTTTGGCAAGCAAGGTATGTCATCTGCATGTTGCAGATGGTTCATAAGCGTCCCTCTAATCCTGACGCTGCATTCTTTTTCATATAGCCCACCTTGTCCGACGCGTCGCTCAGCATGGAGGCTGCATATGTATGGTGACAGGATACAACCCTGATGCATACCTTTTTATTTTAAACCATGCAGTAGGCCCTTGTATGTTCTCTTTGCACAGCAGCCCCTCTTGATCCACATGCTGGTTCCTTGTAGACACAATGAAATGTTCTGGAATTCCCATTCCCCACACCCACCTCCCAAGACTCTTCATTGCTATCGTCATCTTCACAGTTGCTTGCATTTTCGGCATCCATAAAGCACAAGGAAACTTCTTTCCAGTGGCCTCTGCTTTCACCCAAGATCCTTGGTAGTATAGCGGGTTATGAATATCGTGGAGCTACACTGGGCTGCTCTACACAGGGTCCATACTCGAAACACAGCAGCTGCTCTGAGAAGGAAGAAAGATGAGACTTCCTGTTCTTGTAGAGACTTAGCCCCTCAGGACGCACAGGGTCAGTTCTACAATGCCCCTTGGGTCTCTATGAGTCCAAAGCAACTCGATAGCAGTAAGCGTCCACTGCTGTCCATTAGCCATACTGTGGTCGCTTGTGGATTGCTGTGGTGCTAAAAGCTATGCTACTGGTATGTCACATTTCAAAGTGAACAGGTTTCTTCAGAGCTCTCAGACTAACAACAGACTATGGAGAAGGATTCGGCTGTCTACTGCTGAGGAACTGGCTATGGCTAGCATTGAAACATTACCAGATACTGGAAACTTCACGAATAGGAGGAGAACATTGCCAGATGACGTTACAGAAGATGAGCCCCTCAGGTCAGAAGGGACTCAAAATATGACTGAGGAAGAACTGCCTTCTCAAAGTCGATTTGACCATGATGATGTGAAGGGGATAAAGCCTTCTGGGATAAAGTGTTCAGGACCTTCATCTACTGGTAGGGCATGACTCAAGATGAGAAGAAACACTTGAAAACATCTATTAATAATTGGAACTTAGGAATGTACAAAGGTTGATTCTCAGATAATTGGAAGTCCTCGAAAGTGAAATAGAACTCATAAACATCATTATCCTAGACATCAGTGAGGGGAAATGGACTGGTATTACTCATGTCGGATCAGAAAAGCATATGGTTTATTGTGTTAGGCTGGGCTCTCTAGAGAAGCAAAAGCAATCACACTTGTATGTGTTGTATACAGAAAGAGATTTATGGCAAGAAAGGGCTTGTGCAGTTGGAGTCTGGTGAGTGCAGTCTGGTTCAGGTCAGGCTTCTCCTGACGCGTGGAAGCCCATGAGCAGGAAGCAGAATGGCTAGGCAGGGACTGCAGTGGGTGCAGGATGGTAGATGCAGAGGTCTGAAGTCAGCAACAGGAAATCAGGGAGTCAGATGCCAGACGCAGCTCTGGCAGAAGACCAAGGGCCAAGGAGAATTCAACTTGGCACTCTCTCCCTCCCTCCCTCTCTCTCCCTCTTCCTCTCTCCTATATCTATACTAAAGGCTATGGCACCAACAAGATGTCATCGAGTTGTGACCTGATAGGTGGACTGGGTTCTGCCCTGACCCTTGCCCAGGAGCATCTATTTGACACCGCCCCTAACGCTCACAGTGTACTCAGAAGGGAATGATAGATTTGAGAGGAATAGTGTTGCATCCATCGGCAAAAAGGACATTTTAAGATCTATCGTGAAATGTCATGCTGTCTGCGTTCCTTCTATAGGAAAAATCCAGGAAATATAACTATTATTCAAAGTTATGCACCAACTACTTAAGGTAATGATGAAGAAATTTAAGAACTCTACTAACAATTTCAGGTGGAAATTGATCAACCAGGCATCTGAGATGCATTGATAATAATCAGTGATTGGAATACAAACCTTAGAAACAAGGAGGAAGGAATAAGAGCTAGAAAAATATGGTCTTGAGAAGAGAAATGGACCTGGAGATCACATGACAGAATTTTTCCAGGTAAACATGTTTTTCATAGCAAGCACCTTTTTTTTCAACAACACAAAAGGCCAAGACAAATACACACAGGCCCTTCTCCAGGTGGAATACACAGCACTAACGTAGACGACATCTGTGGCAAGAATAGAGAAGCCCGAGATCAGCAACTCACACCAGGCCCGGGGCTGACTGTGGAACAGACCATCAATTGTTCATAGGTAAGTTCAGGTTCAAGTTGAAGAGATTAGAATGAGTCAGAGTGAGCCAAAATGCAGCTGTGAGTTTATCCCACCTAAGTTTGGAGAACATCTCAAAAACAGACTTCACGCAGGGAGCACACATCACAGAAGGCTTCTTGAGGCCTGGGAGGACGCCAAGAACGTCATCCATGAAAGAAGCAAAAGCAGGAGGCCTGGTGGTGTCACGGTAATGTGTTGGACGGCTAGCCTCGAGAAAGCAAAAGGGCATTGAAGTGACAGGGAAGAAAGAGAAGGTCAGAGTGGGCGTCAGAAGAGCCTCTGACACTTGCTCATTGTTGGAGAGCAGCGAAGGCTAATGGAAGAGACGATGACGTCAAAGAGCTGAATAGAAAACTTCAAAAGGCAGCCCGAGAAGACAAAGTCAAATATGATAATGAAATGTTCAAAAGCCTAGAGTTGGGAAATCAAAATGGATGAACACGCTCAGTGTATCTGAACTGGAAAAAGTTCAAGAAAAAAAAATCAAGCCTCGATTTGCAATATGTACACACTCTGAAAAAAATTGGTGTGACTTCCTTTACTGCGATATCTATTTTATTGTGGTGGTCTCAAGCTTGCGTATCTCCAAGCTCTGCTTGTCTAAATTAAAACAACAATCTTTTCCTGGTTTGAAGGCCGCATATAATGTAGGTGGAGGAGAGATTTGCACATTTACCCCTGAACCTGATTCGATTTTAATATCGATCTGTCATTTATGAACCATTCCCAAGTGCCTTGTCAGTAAGAGCCGCTTATTAAGCCACTACAGAAAGTATCTTATAAAAACAGCAGACGATGTAAGCTGTGAATCATCCCACAGATGCCCAGCAGCACCAAGTGATTCTGAACTAAGTCCAAGAAATTCCCCGTACATGGGCTTAGCACACTCTGTGTGTGCATCAGGTTCAGAGCTAACCACAGGCTGGACAAAGATGAAGAAGACCTAGCCTGGGTCTGGGAGAGGATGCTGCCCAGGGAGAAAGGCACAAACAGAAATTCTACTAGACAAATCCAGCTGGAGAAGGAGATGCACACTGGAGTCAGAAACATGGGGAACTTAGGATAGATGATCCCTCAGGACTAGTGATGGGAGTCGTGATATTGGGAGGGTGGAGGGATGGTGGAATAGAAAGGGGGAACCAATTTCAGGGATCTACATTTAACTTCCTCTCCCGGGCACGTACAACAGGGAAGTGAGTGAAGGGACACATTGGACAGTGTACGATATGAAAAAGTAATAACAATTTGTAAATTATTAAGGGTTCATGGGGTAGGGAGAGGTGTGGGAAGAGAAATATGGGGAGCTGGTACTGGGGGCCTAAGTGGAGGGAGGATATTTTGAGAGTGATGATGGCAGCAAGTGTGCAAATGTGGCCTGCATGAAATTGATGTATGTATGGATTGTGATGGGAGTTGGAGGAGTCCCCAGTAAAATGATTCATTAAAAAAAATGGAGGGGGAAAGAGGAACTTATACCAAGGGCTCAAGTAGAAAATATTTGGAAATGTATCTGGCAACATGTGTACAAATATACTTGATACAAATGATGTATCAAATGTCATAAGAGCTGTAAGAGCCCCCAATAAAATCACTGAAAATTAAAAAAAAAAGAGAGAGAAGCAATGTACCACAAAATGAGGTTAAACCATCAGAGACAAATGAGAAGGGGCCACTGCGGTGGTGTTGATGAAAGCAAGGTCTGAACAAAGTGCTCTGGAAACATGGAGGAGAAGACAATTAACCCAGCTGTGGAGTGTGATCCATCACTAGTCTGTCAGTTTGTCCTACAGTGGTGGCTTGCATGATGCTGTGATGCTGGAACCTATGCCATGTATATGCCAAACGCCAGCAGGTGGACAGGATTGAGCTGTGCTTCCAGACTCAGAACAGACTAGAAGAAGGAAGAAAACCCTAACCAGACTCCCTGCCCTGAAGTCACTGCTGACTTACAGTGACCCCACACAAACACCTGGTGAGTTTCTGAGACCATGTCTACTTACAGGAGTAGAAATCCCAGCCTTTCTTCCTTGTAGCTGCCGGTGGTTTTGAACTGCCACCCATACAGGTCACAGCCCAATTTGTAACCTCTATCCCACCAGGGCTCCTCAGAAGAAGGAAGAAAGCTCTCCATGTCTGAGGGATGATCCATCGGAATGTTAGAAATAGCAGTAGAACTTTGCCAGGTGTAGTGCCAGAAGACGGCCCCTCAGATTAGAAGGCACTCGAAGCATGATTGGAGAAAAGTTGTCTGTTCAAAGAACGGCTTCATCGAAGAGTTGACCTTAATGATATGGACGGAGCCAAGCTTTTAGGACCTTCACCTATTGATGGGGGAGAACTCCCAAAAAAGCCAAATTGGGCAAACACCTATGAATCATCAGAATGTGAAATGTACTTAACATGAATCTAGGAATGTGGGAAGTTATCAGAAAGGAAAAGGAAAGCACACGGATCAATACCCCAGGCATTAGGGAACTGAAGTTGGCCAGGTGGATTAAGGCAACCATGTGGTCTACTGTGTTAGAATGATGAATGAAAGGGAAATGATCACCTACTTACAGTAAAAAAAAAAAAAAAAAAAAAACATTTGATGGCCTAACTTAAGGTACAATGCTGTCTGTGTTAGAATAGTATCTATAGGCCTAAAGGAAGACTAATTAATACAACTATTGGACAAATTTATGCACAAATCTTAAAGCCAATGATAAAAAATCTGAAGGATTCTGCCAAATGCTTCAGCGTGAAGTTGATCAGACACGCAATCAAAATGCATTGACAATTACTGGGAATTTGAATTTAAACATTGAAAACAAAATGGAAGGATCAGTAGTTAGGAAATAGTCCCTGGGTGATAGGAAAAACGAAGCTGGGGATAGCATGGAAGAATTTTGTAAGACCGATGACTTCTTCAGCACAAATACCTATTTTCAAAATAAATGGTGGCTATACATGTGGAGGCCAGTCCCTGGAGAAGGAAATCATGCTTTTGGCAAAGTAGATGAACCCTGAACAAAAGGAAGGCCCACAAAGAGATAGCCTGACACCATGGTTACAACAGTGACCATGCTTCTCAAGCAAGGGAAGAATGGTGAAGATGGCACAGGACTGGGCAGTGCTTCATTTTGTTGTGCATAGTCACTGTGGGTCAAAACCTAACAACAATATACATGTGAAGCTCCCCAGATAGAATACACAGGAATCAAATTGACCATGTGTGGGGGTGGTGGGGGTGGGGAGAGGTGGGGGAGAGAGAAGAAGCTCAATATCATCATTCAATACAAGATCAGTGAATAGATCATCAATTGCATAATAAAAGGAGAAAAAGATTGAAGTTATCAAGGACAACATTTTACTTGGATACACAATTAGTGCTCATGGAAGTAGCTGTTAGGAAACCGAAGGATGTATTTTATTGGACAGATCTGCACAAAGCCTCTTTCAAGTGTTAAGAACAAAGATGTCACCTTGTGGACTAAGTTGCATGTGATGCAAAATTTCCCCCCCCTGGGGTTTCATACTGAAAAGCAAGAATGTAACTTTAAGGACTACGGTATGCCTGCCCCAAGCCATGGTATTTCCAATGGCCTCATATGCATGTGGAAGTTGCACACTGAGTAGGGAAGACCGAAGGAAAATTGATGCATTCCAATTGTGTCCTGGAGAAGAATATTGTAAGAACCGTGGACTACTAGAGGGGCAAACCAATCTGTCTTAGAAGAAGCATGGCCTGAGTGCTCCTTAGCTAACCTGCAAAACATCGTCTTACATATTTTGGACTTGTCAGGAAAGTCCAGGAGCTGGAGAAAAACATCATGTTGAGTCAAGCAGAGGGGCAAAGAAAAAGAGGAAGGCCTTCCATGAAACGGATTGGCACTGTGGCTGCAACAATGGATTTAGGCATCGGAACAAGTGTGAAGATGGAGCAGGGCAGGGCAGTGTCTTGCTTAATGTGCATACAGTCATTATGAGTTGGAACTTACTTAGGGGCACCTAACAGCAATGTATGCATGTGAAAGTTGGTAGCAAATAAGGAAGGCCACAGAAAATCTGATACGAATGTGTTGGTAAGGAGCATTAAACGTACATTGGGCTGCCAGAAGACCAAATCTGTCTGTTAGGGAGGAACTATAGCCCACATTCTTCTTAGGCCAAGTATGGCAAGATTTTGCCTCACCTACTCAACACATATTATCAGGAGAGACCAGTCCCTGGAAAATGTATCATGATTGGAAAAAAGAAGGGTAGGAAAAGAGAGGAAGCTTGCCAATAAAATGGCTTGGCAGAGTGGCTGTAACAGTGGACTCACCAATAAGAAAGAGTTGTGGCTGGATCCCGACTGGGCAATGTTTTGTTCTGCTGTACAGAGAACAGTTATGAATTGGAGCTGATTCAACACTTCCTACCACACTGGGAATGTGAGGCAGTCACCTAATCTGGAGGATTAAGAGTGTAGAGGTGGAACCTCTCCTGTCAACTTGCGAATAGCCAATGAGACCTCGGTGTGGGCGTGGCCTTCTCCCGAGAATTCTGGTGAATGTAATTCCTTCTGAGAGGGGGAGACTCTGTCTCTCTTTGTTCACTTCCTGTGACTTTCTACTCACAAGGTTTATTTCCTGTGAGACATTCTCTTGAGGAGAAACCACATGGAGCTACCCTAGTGCCCTGAGCTAGACAAGCCACATGGATGCAACCAGGCCTCTGAAGCCAGAGGAGCCACTTGGAGACCCCCTCCAGTGCTGAGATAGATGTTTATAATGCCACTGGATATAAAGGCATTCTACCCATCTGACTAGGGATCATCTTTTATTCAGCGTCATTGCATGTGTTTCGTGAGTCTGAAGAAGACTTTATAGACTGGTAACAGACATATGGGCTAATTAATATCAGACTTGTGGTCTTGGACTGGACTGGACTGGGATGTTTTCTTAATGTACAGTTGCTCTTGTATGTAAAACTCTTTCTTACAAACATGTGAGTGTCTCCGTGAATTTGTTTCTGTAGTCTACCCAAACTAACACAGAATGTCAAGAATCAGAACTGCAAAAAATGTGGGGCAGGGTTGTGTACTTGCACCTGGTTTATTCAATATGTATGTTGAACAAATAATGTGGAAAATTGGTCTGTAGGAAGCAGTGCATGGCATCAGGACCAGAGGAAGACTTGTTCATGGCCTTCCTTACTGAAAAAAAGCCTGATGGCTTTTGTATGTATGACATTGGAATGTAAAGAAACAGAATCCTCAAAACTGGACTGATAAACAGCATCATGATAAATAAATGACAAAGAAATCAATATTTCCTTCTCCTTCAATCCAAAATCAAGACACGCGGTCTTTTTAGTCACCACATGAGCATGCAAAAACTGGACAGCACAAAAGGAAGACTGAGGAATAACTGATGTATTTGAATGGTGGTATTGGTATGGGGGAGCAGGAAAAGTCAGTAGACTGAATACAAGAGAAATGCATCTAGGAGAAGAACTTCATTCAGAATGCTCCTTGGAAGTGCGGATATCGAGAATTTGGCTCTCTCTCTTTGGACAGGTCTTGGAAAAGACCAACGTTTAAAAAAGCACATAGTGTTTGATAATATAGGGGGTCAGCAAAAACAGGAAGGGAAGCCTCGATGGGATCCATGGACACCATAGCCAGAACAGCGCACTGAGGCACACCAACCTCCAGGAGAGTGTCCACGAGCCTGAACGGGCTCAAGAACAGCGACTGCAGCAGCAGAAGGGTCACCAGGAGAAGATCAAGAGAGAGGCATGGGAACAAGCCCCTGAAGGATGGGTAAACATTAGAAAGCAGCCAGGGGGCTCTTCCTGGCAAAGGAGCAAAACACAGGCAAGGACTTGGAGTGATTCTCTGCACATCTAATAAGGGAAGGGGGAGAAAATTATATGGATGGGCAGTATGATGTGTGTAGAAATTCGTCAGGGAGGAGGCTGGGAAAGAGGGCCGGAGCTAAGGGGGCGGTGTGTTTTGATGAATTCTGAGGTTCTCTAAGCCACAAAGTGAAAAACCTCAGACTCTAGCTCACTGCCCTGGAGTCAATTTGGATTCACACTGACCCTATGTGACAGAGTAGAACTGCCCCCTTTGAGTTTCCAGGGCTGTACTTCCTTGTGGGAAGGAGTTTCCTGGCTGTAAAACCTCATCTGTCTCCCACAAAGCAGATGGTGGGTTCCAACAGCTGACCTTACAGTTAGTAACTCAGTAGGAAAACCACCCTGCCACCGTGCCACCAGGATTCTTCAAATCTCTTTCAAAGAGGCCTGCTGTTAAACATGGGTATCAGTGTTGTTATGGTTTTTCTCACTGACTCTGAAAAGTAATCCTTTCTTAGAATTTCTGGTTTAGTTACAGAGATGGTTTATAGCCTCGAACAAGGGTCTTCTATTTAGGACCCAAGGGTCAGAGGGGGTCCTCCACCTGTTTTGCCCTCAGCATTCCATTGAAACGCAGTCTTGCTTGTGTGATTCACCACCACCTGTGGCTGCTTTCACTATGTGATAGCAGAGTGGAGAAATATGTCCCATGAAGCCTAAAATATTGACTGTTGATCCTTTCGAGAAAATGAAGTTGATGGCCTGTTAGTTTCTCACACCTTTGCCATCAGACTAAAGATGTCAGGGGCAACCATGAAGATTTGTCTGTTATTCGCTTCTCCCTTGTCAATTTGGGAAGCTCTCATGGCCTAGTGCTTATGAGCTGGGCTTATGAACTAACCATAAGGTCCAAAGTTCAAAACCACCAGCCACTCTGTGAGAGAAAGAAAGGACATTCTACTCCTGTAAACTGCTACAGTCTCAGAAACTCACAGGGGGGCAGTTCGGCTCTGTTGTATAGGGTCGCTATGAGTGGGCATCAACGTGGGATTAGTCAGCTTGGTGTGTCAGGGCACCAAATCCAACAGCTCTCTTCAAGCCAGCAGTACCACTGAGGGTGGGTGACAACATACAGAAGGGCGCATCAAGACTGTGCATGTGCCACAGGCAAGTCTGGTCAGCCCCCAACCTCTCTTCTCAGCAGGAGAACTCAGAGCTGCTGTGATTTCTGACTGTTTAGGAGGCTAAAACTCTGAAGTTAGGGTACTGGCTCTGCTGGGAGACTCTCTGTCTGCTCTGGTGAGGTGTGGGGGGATCCTTGTCTTAGCTTCCCTAGCATTCTTCTCAGCATTCCTTGGAGATCAAACACCAAGAGCAAACATCACCCACATAGTCTACTTGATTGCCACTCATAGTGACTGTGGGACAGAGTAGAACTGCCCCCCCTCCCCAGAGTTTTCAAGGCTGCAGATCTTTACGGAAGCAGACTGCCACAGCCTTCTCCCGTGGCATGGCTGGTGAGTTGGGACAGCCAGCCTTTCAGCTAGCAACCTACACCTGAACCTCCGTGTCACCCTGGGTCTTTGCCACATGGCATGTTGCTTCCCCCCATCCCTACTTGCTTGCTTCTGTGTCTACTCTCTCCACTCATTTCCTACCTGAGAAGCGGGTACATTTCAGACATGCTGGATCATGACCTAGCCTCACGAAGAAGAGCTAACTGTTCCCCAGTGGGATTATAGCCCCCGCTGATATTCAGGTTAGGTGCCAACACATATTTGGGGATGGGGAGAACCCAATTTAATACATAACACCCACCCTGGATACCAAGTGTATTGATTGCAGTAGAGTTTCAAAGTCCCTTGTTAAATCTCCATGAGTAAGACAGGTGGTCTTCACCAGATGCCCTTACCATTTTGTTTTGGGTCAGAACCCCTGGGGCAGGGATGGGGCCAGATATCACAGGGTCTCTGTTTTTATAACTCTCCCATCTAAGATTCTTGCAGCTGCATGGATCAAGCCGAGAGATAGGGCAGTTGAGTTGTTGGTCAAACAACTGCCTTCAGTGGGCATAGGTTCACGGGATGATGTCAATCATGGGCTCTCACTCACACTTCCCCCAAAGCCTGCAGCCTTGGGGCAGTGTTGCTCCATATTTTAATTTTTATTGGCATGGGTGAATCATATGCCATGCTTATCAGTGTGGAGTTCGTCCTTTGCTCAGGGGGGAGGGGGGTGGGGTAGGGGAACAGCTAATATCTGGCATTGATATGTTTTAATCAGAGTTGCAAAAACATCTTGATAAAGCTAGAGTGGAGGTCAGAATGTTCTCTTTGCCTGGGAGGCAGGCTCTGTGGTGCAAAATGTGTATTTTGAACAGGTCCATACCCTAGGGTTTGCTGTCACCTGAGCAAGAGCACAAAGGGAGACAGACCAGCATGCCACTGTCACATATATAGACATTATAAATCAAGCAAACAAACTGCTAGATAAAAGGCCTTCTGCTCATCTATCTTGGAAAATAAGCCTTCTCAACCACCTGGAAACCCAGGATTAAATGCAGAATACACCAACTTTAGGGAGTCTCAGACTTGAATATGGCAGGCTGGTGGAAGCCAGCTTGCTCCCACCCCCGCAGCTCCCACCCAAAGGCCTGGCTCTCAACTCCTCTATTTCCCAAGCTGCTGCTGGACCCCTCCACAACCTGTCTGCAGTGCCTTCCTTTGACTGTCTCAAGTGTTCAGCCTGCCATTGGGACCCTTTAGCTCTGTCCTCTCTGTCTTTCTACTTAACTCCTATTTCTGCTCCCACCTCTATTGAATCTTTCTCCAGCCTCTTCAAGTCACCTTCCATCGAGGGCTTGCATTTGCATCTGGTACAATGGTCCCCAGCGAATCGTGTCCATGTTGGATTCATCCCAGAGCCAGAAAATAGAACTTGGTCAACTCCCACATGTTGTCTACCTCCCAGGTCTGATGGAATAACCTTCCCCACTTCTCCTACCACTCACTACCTCTTGTACTTGATCACAAAGACTGAACATATATTTCCTGCAAATTGGGGGTGGGGGAGAGGGTTGTCTCAGCCACAGAAAATGATTGATTTGAATTCTGCTATTGTTGTTAGGTGCAAACACATTGGTTCCAATCCACCCTGTGTATTGCAGAACAAAGCACTGCCTGGTCCTGCATCATCAACACAATTGCTACATTTGAGCGCATCATTTCAGCCACTCTGCCAGTCCATCTCATGAAGGACCCGACTCTTTTTTGTGCCCCTATGCTTGATCCAACATGATGTCCTGTTCCAGGGACTTGTCTCTGGTGATAACACATACAAATTACTTGAGGCAAACTCTTGCCATCCTTGCTTCTTAGGAGGATCTGGCTGTACTTCCAGGACAGATTTGTTTGTTCATCTGGTAAGCCATGATCCTCTCAAATATTCTGCACTGGTGTCATAATTCAAACGCATCCGTTCTTCTTCAAGCTCTCTAATTCCAGTGTTTTTATTTTCAAAGAGTACATCTAAATCAGAGTTCCAAAACATCTTGCTTGATGAGACGGAACAGTGGCTAGAACATGCTCCTTCCTGGGGAGGCAGATCCTCTGGTAGGGAGTAAAAGATACTTTTTAATCCTGATATATAACATGTTCTGTGTGCCTCTCAAAAAGATATGTTGAGATCTTGACCTCTGCCACTGTGAATGTGACCTTGGATGAAAATAGATTTTTCTTGTGTGATAATAATTGAGTCCTTAAAAATTCTCTCAACTGGATCAATGGACAAAGTGAAGAAAAGATTGAAATTGTCAAAGATTTCATTTTTAGTTTGATTATAATAGATGCTCATGTAAAGAGAAATCAAGAAAGGAAACAATGCATTGGGAGAAACCACTGACCAAGACCTCTTTCAAGTGTTGAAGAGCAAGAATCTCACTCTGAGGATTAAGGTGCACCATTCCCAAGTCTAGGTCTTTTCAAACACCTCATATGCACAGCAGCCGTAGACAATGAATAAGGAATACCAAGGAAGAATTGGTACATTTGAATTATGGTGCTAGCAGAATATTGCATCTACCATGGCAATATCCAGAATATTGCCTGAAGAACAAACAAATTTGTCTTGGAAGAAGTACATCCAGAATGCTCCTTAGAATCAAACGTGGCAATTCGGTTTCCCATACTTTAGGATAACATACTTTGGACATGTTGGCAAGAGAAACTGATCCTTGGAAAAGCACATTGTGTTCATTCTGGATGAATAAAGAACAGATCTCAGGAGACTCCTATGTGTATAAGAAAGAGTTTTATATACAAGAGCAATTAAATGTTGTGACATCATCCCAGCCCAGTCCAGATCAAGTCCCTAAGTCGGATATTAGCCCATATGTCCAATACCAATCTATAAAATCCTCTTCAGACTCACGAAACATATGCAGTGACACTGAATGCAGGAAGATCATAGGCCATTGGGTGGAAAGTCATGTGAATCCAGTGGCAGTAGAAGCATCTGAGCACTGCCGTGGGTCTCCACATGGCTGCTCTATTCCAGGGCTCTGACTGCATCAGCGTAGATCCATGTGTCTTGTGGTCCAGGAAGTCTTGCAGGGAGTGAGTGTGTGTGTCCCGGCTCCAGTGAGCTATTTATCTCCTTAGCACCTCCAAATGAGGTCATCGAGCTGTGACCTGATTGACATAGGCTGAACTCTACTCCTTCATGCTTCGTTGTCTCAAATGGGCAACAGATTATGTAACTACCATACACATAATTCTTGGTGAAATAGAAGGTCAGTGAAAAACAGCAAGACCCTTTTGGTGAGAGAGATAGAAGCAGTGGCTACAACATTGAGCTCAAATATAACAACAATTGTGATGGTGTGCCGGACCAGGCAGTGTAACCTTCTGTTGAACGTATGGTCATTGTGAATTGGAGCTACCTTGCCAGCACTTAACAACAATGATAATCAAGATAGAATGGGGCCTAAACCTATGCCCTTCTGAGGGATGCTTTGTAAAGAGGAGAACAGATACAGGGAGATATACACACAGGGCCAAATGCCCTATGATGATTCATCTACCAGCCGAGAAGCACTCAAGGCTGCCAGCAGCTGACACAGATAAGGAACAATCTTTTAGCTCACACAGAGCCTGGCCCTGAAGATGCCCTGAATTCAGACTTCTGGCCTCCTAAACTGACAGACAGCAAATTCTGTTCTTTAAAGCCACTGGTAACATACATTTGAAAGAGTGCACAGAACATAAATGTGCAGCTTAATGAGTATGCCAGTCAGCTATCCTGTCAACTAGACATAACTAGCTGGCTAGGGGTGGAGACCAACTCGGGGTAGGGATGGCGTTCAACTTATAAATCAAGTGGTAGCTTGGGGGTGTGGTTTTCTTACAAGAGTGAGAGATATTGAACCTCCCCTCTCAGTGGTTTCACTCTGTTACTTGCTGGGACTCTGAGACCAATCCTGAGAGCTGTCAGAACCCTGATATGTTTCTATGGACTTTGCATCCATGTGACTCCTGACCCATCAGTCTATGACCTTCACCATGCTGCACCTTTAATGATGTGACTCTGGAGAGGTCCTCGTGACCTGACATCCAATTTATGAACTTGAGTTGAACTGAGCTCTGAATGCTTTCTTGATATGCAATATATCCTTAATAGAAAGCTCTTTCTTATATATAGATGAGGGTCAGTGGATTTGTTTCTCTAGACAAGCGGGCCTAACACAATGAGTGATTAGAGTGCATGTGACCACCAAGTAAGAAACGCCACATGGCCTGCCCCCTCAGAAGCCCAGCCTGTGCCTCACTCTTTTCTCCCAAAGGAAAGACACCACTGCTCTGACTGACAATACTCCTGTTCCATTTCACCTGTTAGGAGATTGTATGTAACTGTAGGCAAACACTGTGCATTTCCTTGTGAATGGCTTCTTTCCCCCTACACCGTGGTGATTAACACAGACTGGCTTCTTTCTATTCGGCTTCTGTCATTCTTTGTGGATGGTTGGTGTGCTGCTATGTTTCTCCATCACTCTTTTCCCTGCTGTGTAGTATTCCATTGCAGGAACACACCACACTTCATTTACGCACTGTACTCTCGAGGGACTTGCATCCAGCGTGGGGCTAGAATGAACACTACTGGGACACAGCATCTGCAGGCACACACCTGCCTGGGTTGCCTGGGTCTCTCTTCAGGAGAGACATACAGCCTCAGAGGTGAGACTGGTAAAACTGTATCTCCTGTCCTTGGGGCATGTTGTCAGGAGAAATCACTCCCTTGAGAAGGGCCTCGTGCTTAGTAGAATATCAGGGCAGTGAGGAAGATTTGGACAAGGTGGATTGACACAGTTGCTGCACCAAGCAACTCAAGCATGACAATAGTTGTGAGGATGGCTCACGATGGGGCAGGGTTTGGTTCTGCTGTTCATAGGGGGACTGTGAGTCGCAACCAACTTGACGCACCAAACAACAATCACATATCTAGCAGCGGATTACTGGACCATGGACTTTAGATGCACCAATGTGGTTCACAAGGACGCTGGCGGTGCAGTGGCTTTGCATTCAGCTGCTCACTGCAAGGTCAGCTGTTCAAAATCACCAGCTGCTACATGGGAGAGAGGCAGGACTTTCTCCTGAAATAAAGAGTTACAGTTTCAGAAACACACAGGGACAGTTCGACCCTGTTCTGTGAGTTCGCTAGGAATTGACCTTGACTGGTGCCAGTGAGTTTGATATTCGTTTTGAATGCAATTCACCCTCTGCTGTTGAGTTCTTTATGCTCGTAGAGAGCCCATAGGACAGGGTAAAATGGCCCCCAGGGGTTCTCAAGGATGCCCTCTTCACAGCAGCACAACACCACCTCTTTCTTCCTCAGAGCAGCGGGTGAGCTCAAACTACCAACCTGTAGAACAGAGCGAAGGAATGCTGCATGATTTGAAATCAGGAAAGGGGTGCGTCAGGGCTCTGTTCTCTCATCATACTTGTTCAATCTATATATTGAGCAACTCATCAGCAAAGCTGGCTAATATGAAGAAGTATACGGCATCCGGGTTGGAGGGAGGTAATCCACAGCTTCCATATGCAGGCGACGCGACATTTGCTTGGTAAACTTGAAAAGCACTTGCAGCACTTGCTGGTAAAGGTCAAGAACTGCAGCCTTCAGTCAGGCTGACAACCCAATGTGAAAAAGACCCAAACCCTCACAACTCAACCAGTGAGTCACATCGTGACCAAGGGAGAAAGGGCTGAGCTCCTCAGAGATTTTGTCTTGCTTGCATTCACAATCAATGCTCACGGAAGCAGCCACCGAGAGATCATAAGACATGGTGCCTTTGATAAATATGTGGCCCAAGACCTCTCTAGCATATTGTAAAGCAAGGATGTTACCTTAAGGTCTAGAGTGCTCCTGACTCCAGCCGTGGTACTCTGCATTGCCTGGCACGCATGTGAAAGTTGGACACGGAGTAGGGAAGACCCAAGAGGAATCAATGCATCCCAATTTCCCAATCGCAGTGCTGGGGAAGACTACTGAAAGCATCAAGGCTGACCCCTTGTGAGACATCCTGGAGGAGTAGCCACATGGGCTTACACTGATGGAACCAGACCTGTGAAACCAGAAAAGCCACGTAGAGCCTCTTACCAGGGCTGAGATGCTTGAGAAGCCACAGAGAGGCCCTTGCCAGTGCTATGAAGCTTCCAACACCACTGGATCCTAGGATTTTCTCACCCACTGGCCTGTGATTGTCCTGCATTTGACGTCATTACATGTGTCTCGTGAATCAGAAGAAGACTTTATAAATTGGTATTAGATATATGGGCTAATATCAGACTTGTGGTTTGGACTGGATTGAGTTGGGATGCTTTCCCAATGCTCCATTCCTCTTGTATATAAAATCTCTCTCTTGCATAAATATGTGTGCTTTTGAATGTGTTTCTTTAGTCTACCTGGGCTAACACAGGTGTCCAGCTCTTTTCAACCAAACTGACCACACTGGGGTTCTCACACAGACATCTTCCTGAGCAGAGCAGCCCTTCACAAACAGTTCCATGTTCACAGATCTGCGCCTCTTTCCTGTTCTCTGTTAGCGTCTGCTATCATCTTGCTGGAGCTGAAGACTGTCCCTACTGCCAACTTTTCAGGTAGACTTTATTGGAATAGTCTATGGCGATGTGCATATGTCTATTTCTTGCTTCAACAAGTCCCCAAACCCTTTTGATGTGACACATCATGTGCTTCTGAACACAGACCCCCGTCACCTGAAGGAACACTCCTGGACCCTGTGGGGAGCAATCAGTATCTGCTAACTGACTGAATGGCTCCGTGTAGCTTAAAATCCATCTTTATTTTTATGCGATCGTTTCGGTGATTTAATGGGTGGCTGTCACGGCCAAGGCACTTGGGGACTGCATAAAATGACACAATGATATAAAAATAAAGTTCTACTCAGAGATTAACGCCCAGACCTACCTTCAATGCATACATCGCTCGTTAGGCTAACGGAAACAATTCTTTGTTTGCTCAGGTGTTTTCACTGATCAAAATAGGTCCATCCACATTCTCTCTCACATCTTTATTTGAATGCTTACAAAACCAGAAATCACGTATAATACTCATCTCAGCCATGAATATGCAGAGAGTGCTGCATCTCTTTATTTAGGGGATTTTAAAACATCGCAGGCATGTTCATCTTGGGGACTGTCGGCTTTTATATTTAAGCCAGACTCATTGCTCAAAGTCATATTTAAATATCTCAAATGGCTTTTGCTAGCCTCTTGGGGGTTGCACAACATACAACTGAAAGAGGAAGGTTCACTTCGCGGTGTTGGGGTGGGGGAGGTGGAGGGAGTTGAAAATAAAGCAAAGAAATG
>PVJH01033914.1:0-21202 GCA_004026705.1 Nesogale talazaci | reverse complement strand
GTTGATCAAACTTCCCACGCTTTGCTGGTGGCTTTGAACTGATGCCCTTCCACGAGAAGGCAGGTGCATCACCACAATGCCGCTAGGAGGAGTCTGGTAGTCGACAGACTGGTGGCTCATGAAAAGGTCGGTGGTTCCAATCCACCAGCCAACCATGGCAGAAAGAGGTGAAAGTCCCTTCTGTAAAGATTTGTAGCTTTGGAGAGCCAACAAGGAATTCTACACCTTACCTGAGAGGTAGGTATGATTATCATCTTCCTAAAAGCTGAGAAAACTGTCTTGCTGAGGTAAAATAACTTTTCAGGTCACATATGGAAGTCGTATCTTAGTATCTGTCTGACCTCAAATCTTTGCCAGCATTCCATGTGGCCTGCCAGGATCTGTGCCCTCACACTGGCAGCCCTCTGGACTTCTTTGTTCTGGGCGGCACTTCCCTTCTTTGGTTGTTCCTAAGGGCTGCCTGAACACCTATTACTATCTTAAGAGTCCTGGTGGTCCAGTGGTGGGGAACTGGGCTGCTAACCAAACGGTCAGGAGCTTAAACCCACCAGTCTGCTCTGCAGAAGCGACGTGAGTAGTCTGCGTTGGCAGAGACACGCAGCCCTGGAAATCCAACAAGCACTTCTGCCCTAATTCACAGGGTCGTTATGAGTGGGACATGACTTGATAGCAGCGGATTCGATATTGTACTTGGACCCCTCCCTTTATCTCTGACTAGCAATGTTATAGAGAACAAGGTTCAAAATGCCTCTTCCTCGAATACCAAATGCAAAAATCTCTGAACATCGAGAACTTTATGAAATTTGAACCCAAATAATTCAAATATTTGGTCATATTTCCAGAGTCGTATCTAGATTGGGGCTTTCCTGAGCATCTGACATCAACAACCTCTCAGCTACGAAGTGAACAAACTGCTTGAAGTGAAAACTATGTTTTCAGTGAGACATGACGCAGTAGGCAAGAAGATGATAAGATGGGATGGCGATTTCTGAACGCCATCCTGCACACAAATGGGAAAGGAAGATCAAATGACATCAAAAGAAATGGAACATGCATCTGTTGTGGGATGGTAATTCTTACAAATGCTTCCAGGTTAAAAGTCTTCCACCCTCTATTGCCCCTTTCAACATCATTTCTTTTTAATGATCATTTCTCTAAATATCTAAATAGCCCCAGCACTACCAAAACAGTGCTTGTGAGGCCGATGGAACACTGGGAGTGCAGCCATTGAATGTTTGTTATTAAATCAATCATTAGGAATGTTTAAGTGTTCAATGGATCAATCCTGAAATTCATGTCTTATGATGAAGGCCCTGAAAACCTGACTGCTCTTTTACCCTTGGCAAAGAAGGGCAATTCTGAAAGACTGCACTGAGCTGCCCTGAGCTGGATAGTGAAGTAAAGGCCATCTGATCTTGGCGCTAGTATCTTGCTCGAAGTGCCCACATTTCAAAGCTGACTTGAGAAACTTCCATAAGTCCTCTGTCTTGAGTAACAACAGATCCAACAAGCAGTGCACATTTCAGCAGGTGGACATTTGCATTGATGGAGTTCATTGTTCGGCCCTTTCTCTTTTATATCCGGCTACAAGTCAACTCCAAGTCCCTGCGAGGGCATTTCTTTTTCACCCTAGCATTTTTTCCTTTCCACCTCTACTTGCACTTTTTTAGGCTGGTCCTGGAAAAAAGGGCAGACAGACTCCTCTGAATTCACTAAAGTTTCTGGTACCCAAACCTTGAGAACTATTCTCCTGGTTTTCTACTGTTCAGGGAAGGCCAAGTTGAAATTTTAGATCCTGATAGTGCTCTCCTCATTAGTCAGAAACAAATTTTGGGGGGGAGGGGCATCACTGCCCTCTGGTGGGAGTAGGAGTCCCAATCTTGCTCCTGGAGAGCTGCTGCTGGATTTGAACCTCCAACCCATTGGGCCTCAGTCCTGCACACAACCACTATGCCATTGGGGCTCAGCCCCAGAACCAAATTTTAAATTTAAAAGGACTTAATGACAATCTTGCTCAATGTAACTGTTCATTTTTTTTGTTCATGTGTTGAATACTTATGGGTAGAAGGTATGATAGCACAATGATTAAGTATTCAGTTACTAATGTAAAAGACAGCAGTTAAAACCCACCAATCACCCTGCAGGAGAAAGTGATGTTGGTTTGTTTCCATAAAGTTTACAACCTAGAAAATTCTATGGGCAGTTCTACTCTGACCTATCAGGTCACAAGGAGTTGAAATTGATTCAAGGGCAATAGGTCATTTAGTGGTAGCAAGGTCCCACTAGTATCCTTTTTTTCTTTTTCCCGCTTCACTGCCCTGGTGAGAGTAGGAAGCCCAGCCTTGCTCCTGGAGAGCTGCTGCTGGATTTGAACCGCCAACCCTGTGGGCCGCAGTCCCGCACACAGCCACTGTGTCACCAGGGCTCAGCTCCCACTTGTATTCTTTTTATTTTTTTTGGGGGGGGCATCACTGCTCTCCGGTGGGGGGAGTAGGAGGCCCAGCCCCACTGCTGGATTTGAACCTCTGTCCCAGTGGGTCACAGTCCCGCGCACAACCACTATGCCACTGGGGCTCAGCCCCCCACTTGTATTCTTATTACATCATTTTGAACAGCTATAGGGTCAGAATAAGAACCGAGCAAGTAATACTGCCAGGACTTTATTTTTCACTAGTCGATATAGTTAGCTCCACCAGTTGTCTGCCGGTTTGTTGTACTGTGGTGTCTTATATGTTGCTGTGATACTAGAAGCTGTACCACTGGTAACTCAAATACCAGCAGGGTCATTCAAGGTGAATAACTTCTAGGGGTGCTTTCTGACTAAGAACAGAGTGAGAGGCTGTTCCAAAAAAAAAAAAAACAGTCTGAGTAACAGTGGAAACAGGACCGTGAAGAGCCGTCCCCTTGAAGTTCAGTTGACCATAACGATCTTGATGGAGTAAACCTTTCAGGACCTTCATGGGCTGAGGGGCAATGACTGAAGATCAGAAGAAACATCTGTAAACATCCATTAATAATCTTCAGTATGAACTTAGGAGAATTAAAAGTCATTAAACATGAAATGGAATGCACAAGATCATGACGAGGCAATAGTGAGCTAAATGGACTGTTATTAGCAATGATGTTTATTATGCTGCAACTGACAAATTCAGAGGAATGTCATTACATCCATAGTCTAAAAAAAGAGACATTTTAAGATCTATCTTGAAGGACAGTGTTGTCTATGATAGGATAGTATCTATACACCGACAAGGAGGTCCACGTAATACAATTAGTATTCAAATTTACACACCAACCTCTAAACATTGTGATGAAGAAATTAAAGAATTCTACTAACTTCTTCAGTCTGAAATTGAGTAAACATAATCAATATAATACATTGGTAATACAGTGATTAGAATGTGAAATTTGTAAGGAATAGGAAAGAGCAATAATTTAAGACCTTATCATTTGATCTCCCTTTTGACCCATTTTCCATTTATTCTAGTTATCAATATTTTCTGCCTTCTTTTCAATTGAGGTTGTTCTGCTTCATTTTGTGGTGGTGAGGGTGGTGGTCATTGTTTCGTATGTTATTCTGTACAAGAAATCCAGGAAAGGTGAATCTATAGAGATAGTAACTGGATTAATACTTTTTTGGAGTATGCTAAGGTAGGTTGGGGGGAAACAGGAAGCTAATAATAAGTTCAAAAAAGAAAATAATCTAAAATTGACTGTGGAGGTGATTGTACGATTCTTTTAATATGATTGAATTTGAATGATATGTGAATTACATGTCAATAAATTTCTTAATGAACAGAGGAGGATGGAAACAATACAGAGCCACTTTATCAAAAAGAATTTGTCAACCATGAATCATTTGAGAGCTATACCAGTAGGATTAGGGGAGGGTGGGAGAGGAAGGGGAAATTGATCACAAGGATCAACCTAGGAACACCTCCCCCAACCCGCCGCCCCGGGGGACGAATAATGGAAAAGTGAGTGAGGGGTGATGGAGAACGATGTAAGATATGGGAAAAATAATCTATAATCTATCATGGGTTCATGAGGGAGGGCGGGCAAAGGAGGGAGGGGGAAGAAATGGGGAGCTGATATCAGGGGCTCAAGTGGGAAGAGAACACTTTGCAAATGATGATGGCAACATATGAGCAAATGTGCTTGAAGCACTGGAGAAAGTATGGATTGTGATAAAAGATGTAAGAGCCACCAGTAAAAGTATTTAAAAGTAAGTTTTTAAAAAGAGGTCATATATGACCAAGAAACAAGATGAAACAGGTGAAAAAATCTGAATGGAAAAGAAAGTAGACAATGCTAAAAACTATAAAAAATTTAAAATGGACCAAAAGGAAGATCGAGTGATAAAGTATTGATTTTAACATAAATGCATCTTCAGTAATCCACTTTCCTGTGTAATTCTGCATGACATCAAGGCTGCTCACCTCTCTGCCTTCTGGTCACAGGGCATTCACTACGGGCTTAGCCCACATGTGTTTTCCCTTCATTTTATTTCATTTTTTAATCTGCTTTACTTTGTTATTGTTGTTAGTTTTTTAAATTTTGTATTTAATGTTTTTCTGTATATGAAACCCTGGATAGGTAACTCTATAGAGATAGTGACTGGATTAATGCTTCCTTGGGGGTAAGGCAGGGAAGGTTGGAAGGAAATAGGGAGCTAATTACAATAAGTAGAACAAAGAAAATGTTCTAGATCTTGATGTACTTGAACTATTGAATTATGTGATATGCAAATTACATGCCAATAAAACTGCTAAAATAAATAAACAAAGGAAATAAGGCACAATGGTATTGGTGGAAGAAGTCCAAACCACATTGAAGTCATTAGCAAAAAAAAAAAAAAAGGCTCCAGGAACTTTGGAATACTTATTAAAATGTTTCAGTAAGCTGACAAAGCACAGGGAAGAACATTTTTATTTTTGTCAAGAAATTTGGAAGACTGCTGCCTGAGCAATTGACTAGGAGAAATCCATACTTGTGCCTATTCCCACCCCCACCCCCAAAGTGAATGTAGGCATCACTGAACAATATCATTAAAATTACATGAAAGTAAAATTTTTCTGTTCATAATTCAACAGTTGCCACAGTATACTGAGAGAGAGCTTCAAGAAATTCTAGTCCAATTCTGAAGACCCTGTGGAATGAGGGATGTCATTGCTGATGTCGGATAAATCTTGTTTGAAAGTAAAGACTACCAGAGAGACGCTTATTAACTATGCAAAGGCATTTGCTTATGTGGAATCATGATGAACTATAGCTAGCATGAAGAAGAATTCGAATTCCAGAGTACTTCATGCATGTGCTCATACAGGACCTATACAAGTACCAAAAAGCAAATGTACAAACAAAACTAGGGTGTAATGCGTGGCTTTTAAATTGAGAAAAGTGTGTGTAAGAGTGATATCATTTCACCATCATCATTCAGTCTATGTGCTGGGAAAATAACCTGAGTAAGTAGTCTGTTATGAAGAAGACCTTGGCATCTGAATTTTGGAAGAAGACTTATTAACACAAGCATTTTATTTATTTATTTATTTTGTGGCATCACTGTCCTGGTGGGAGTAGCAAGTCAAGCCTTGTTCCTGGAGAGTTGCTGCTGGATTTGAACTGTCAACCCTGTGGGCTGCAGTCCCGCAAACTACTCCTAAGCCACCGGGGCTCAGCCTAACACAAGCATTTTAATGAAAAGTTGGAGGACAGGAAGCATTTGCTGATGAAAATCAAAGACTGCAGTCTTCAATATGCATTGCAACTCAATGTAAAGAAAGCCTAAATCCACATAACCGGACCAAGAAACAACAGTATGACAAACAGAGAAAGGGCAGAACTGTGAAGAATTTAATTTTCTTTGGACTCACAATTGACACCCATAGAATCAGCAGTTGGGAAATGTAAACATGAATTGCATTGGGTGAATGTGCTGCACAAGGTCTCTGTAAAATGCTGAAGGACACAGTTGACACTGTGAGGACTAACGTGTATCTGACTCAACCCATATTCTCAATCTCCTCATATGAATAATGAACAATATGGAAGAGTGAGGCAGGGCTGATGCATTTGAGTGACAGTGTTGGAGAAGCATGCTGATATACCATGGCTGGCAGAACAAACAACTTGGTCTCGGAGGAAGGACTCTCAGAATGCTCCTTAGATGGAAAGACGTCAAGACTACATGGCAGGTCCTTTGTACAAGTTATCAGAAAAGACTAGTCCCTAGGGGAAAGGACATCAATGCTTGGTGAAGTGGAAGACCAGTGAATATTAGAAAGACCCTCAAGGAAAGACATTTAGATGCAACATTGGACTCTCCAGCAGAACAAGAATTATGAGTGTAGGACTAGCCCAGGTATCTCTTGTACTTCCAGGTTGCTAAGAGTCAGTATCAACCTGAACTCAGCTAACAACAGCAACAGACACGCGCTGTTTGTTTACTATGGTAAAAACAAAAAAGAGGAATGCTTCCTATTTGCCTCTGCTATGGAATAGAAGGCTTTCCTCAACCATCCAAGAGATAGTAGCGCATGCTCAGATTATGACACTGGAGGACATAGGCGAGGGTGGAGGGAAGATGGAGTAGAAAGGGGGGGGGATCTGTTACAGGGATCTACATATAACCTCTCCTCTGGGGTACGGACAATGGGGAAGTGAGTGCAGGGACACATCAGACAGTGTACGATGACAAAATAATGACAATTTGTAAATTGTTAAGGGTTCATGGGAGGTGGGGGGAAGGGAGGGGAAATATGGGGAGCTGGTAACATGGGCCTAGGTAGAGGAGGATGTTTCGAGAATGATGATGGCAACAAATGTGCAAATGTGGTCTGCATATAATTGAAGTATGTATTAATCGTGATAGCAGTTGCATAAGCCCCTAATAAAGTGATTTATATTTTAAAGAGTTAAGCCAATACTTTTAGCCTCCTAACTTATTTACACTTATGCAGTACTTTATGAATCCTCAGAGGAGGGAATTGTAGAAACATGTTGATCAAACATGTGTGCTTATGATGCTCCTGAAACCACAATGTCACAGAAAGGACAAGAGAAAGATTTTGAACACCACAAGTGCCAGCAGCCCTCTCTGCAGCAGAGCACGGGCTCCCACTCTCTCTTGACAAAGGCAAGAGTGAGCAAACTCTTTCTCTGGCTCTCATGCCAGTTCTTTCATGACAAATCTGCCTTAACCCCACCAAGAGAGTCTCGCACACACAATCTTTCTTTCATCTCAGCTGGAATTATGCCAGGCTTTTTCCGTCCTTCTTGCTGCAGCTCAGATCCTCACTCTGTGCTGCATTTACCTAGAGTCCTGGCACAGCATACTGATAGAAATGGCCATCGCAGTAGGTTTATTCAGCTGCAGCGAAAAGACATCTGACATAATCACAGGTTGGCAGCCCACAGACGAAAGCTTGGCACTGCCACTGCTGTAAGGCACAATGTATTCCAGCAGTGTTAATATTATACAAATGCCCTTTGATTGCATGCTAGATGGATTCATTCACAGGAAGTGGGAAGTTCCAACAACTTATGTCAGGGCTGGAACATGATAATGATCAATAGTTGGGGTTGAGTCCCTTCCTGTTTCTGGTGTGGGCAATGTCTCATATTTCCCATCCCAATTTCTCTGCCAAAGAATATTGAATTGATCTGACCTTTGTTCTCAGAACACCATTTTCAGTGGGCCTGCACAAGCAGGAAACACAAATCGCTTGCTACTCATTCACGGATGGGGGACGAGTTAATGATAGGGACCACGGGTGACGGGTGCCGTTGCAGAAACAGGTATGTGCTCCCCCCACCTTGCTTTACTAGCTCATTGACTCTGTCTGTGAACCTCTTTCCCTGGCTAACATGGTGTTCTTTTTAAAATATTCAATTTCCAGCATTTGGTTTTCATGTTCAGGACTCTGGTCAGAAACTGTTTTGAATTCTTGACTATGTACGGCGAGCTAGCGGCTCCCAATCTTCCTGCCTTGGCATTCCTAAGAATCCCCCCCACCCCCACCCCGACACACTCCTGGAGGCACATGCTCCCCTGATGTAATGAAGGCCGCTGCGTGGGCATAGAGCAGTTATTCACAAATCTCCTGCCCACTAGTCTTTCTGTTGAGCCATAAAAGAACCGGGTGCTTGGAAATGGCTACAGTGACATGGATATTCTCCAGAGATGCTCTGTTAAACCCAAACTCATTGTCACGAAGTCCACTGAATTCATAGATATCTTCTAAAGCAAAACAGAACTGCCTGGCAGGGTTTCCAAGACTGCAGTCTTCACTAAAACAGAGTACCACATCGCTCTGCCTTCGAGGAGCTGGTGGGTTTGAACATCTACCTTTGGGTTAACAGCCAAATGCTTTAACCACTGTAGTACAGGGCCCCTGGGATACTGCTAAAGACCTTCTTCACATTTGGATGTGCTTGCAGGATTCATTATGCGGGCTTCTTGGAAGCCACCAGTTCCAGAGCCTGCTTACGCATATTAAGCTATTATTCAACTTTTGCTGAAGTCTTTCTCACCTCTAGTCATTTTCACAAATGAAGGACTTTTGTTGTTGTTATTTTAATGCCCAAGAAAAAGGTAACTCTGGAAGTGATAAGCAAAGAAAGCAGTCTGGCTAGATATGCACTCAGGAATCTCTGCAGAATCCAAAAGATCTGGGCAAAATGATAAATGCCACTCCCCCAGAATCTTTCTCAGCTAATAGAAAAGAGATGAAATTGTACATGTGAAATTCTAGGACCCCAGGGCCCTTGAATACTCTTGGGTGCAAGCTGAATACATGGCTCAGATTGACAGGCTACTTCAGAGTTAAAACTTCTCTATTTGAGAAGTCTGTGGAGAATGGGGGTTGGGGGGAGGGAGTCACCAAAAACTTTAGAAAGTCATTTTGATTTTGTTTTGTTTGCTTTAGCACTTTAAGGGAAGATTCCCTTATCTGGAACCACAAAAATGGAATCTAGGCTTTTTGGTCAATGCTGGTAAAGTTTGGTTTTTCCTGCAAATGCATTTTACTTACTATTTTTAATAGTGAATATTTTATAAGGAAATGGGGACAGATATAATACACATCCTAAATTATCCTTAGTTAGTAGTTCTTACAATTTCAAGTGGGAACAAATATTACGCACATCCTAAATTATCCTTAGGTAGTATTTGAATGAGTTCTATGATTTAATTGATCCTAGCATCTAAATCCTTATTAAAGACTACATTCCAATGCCCAGAAAGACGTCTTATTGTTACAGCTGAAACCAGAAAAATTACTACAAGTGAATTCATAAATGATTAAGTGATCAAACAACAGAGAGCCAAAGTAGCACATTCTCTCATAAAGGATTGATGTTCTCTGATCCTTGAAATGTTTGCTGTGTTCACAAAAGGTACAAGTTAAGCAATCCACCTGGTCTTCATTCATTCAGGCAAAATATGAATTGAATGTCACTGTGTGTTGGCCTCTGGGCCAGGTGCCAGGGCTACAAGGCTGTTTAATGACAGGTATGCTCCGGTCTTGGTGACTATCTGGAGATCATCTTTACACACAGTGAAACCTGTGACATCCAGAACTTGAGGGCGCCTTATTTTCCAGATCTTACAAGTTTGCTTCTGACAAGGTGGGGTCTTAACTGTTTTCGATTTTGTATTTTAGTGGAAAATATTTGAGTGTTTTCTTTTCTGACAGGCTTCTGCCTCATGAGGTGCTGGGTCTCTCAAGTTTTACTGAGTAAGAGCATTGCTGTGAAGGGCCATCAATTCGACTCTGACACGTGGCAGTCTATTGTACAACAGGAAGAAACCTGGGCCCATGTCATCTTCAAAGCCCTTGAGTTCGTCATTTCAATGATTGTGTCAAGCCATCTGGCCAAGGCTTTTCTGGGGTCTGGGGCCCTCGACCTCACCCAACATGCATGATCCTTCAGAAGTAACTTACCAGGCCTTTCTGCCTAGGCTGCCTTAGTCTGGGTTTTCTGCTAAAACCGGCCCCCTGGGGTGACTCTGTGGGTATTTAAAATATCAGTGGCATAGCCCCCAGAACATAATAGCATGGACTCCATCCCAATAGGGCAGATCGGTGGTGGTAAGAAAGTCAAAGCTTGCCCAATGTGGCAGTCATGTACTTTGGTGTCGATTTCATGATTGGGAGTGTAGGGGTGGAGTCTAGTCTGTCAATCTGGAGATAGTCAACGAGGCCTCTGTGTGGGCATGGTTTTCTCTGAGAATTCTGGGAAATCTCGTGGTGACAGGCTATAGACTCAGTTGCTTGGAGATGCTCTACTGACAAGACACAAAACTCAGTCCCTTGAGACGCTTGACTGACAAAACAACATTGTAGCATGCTAGTAGACCCTGAGTCCTGGAACCGGGAGGAGCCAGAGGAGAAGCCACATGGGCTTGTCCTGATGGAACCAGCCCTCTGAGGCCAGAGAAACCACGTGGAGACCCCTCCCAGTGCTGAGATACTTCTACCACCACTGGATACACAAGACTCTGCACCTATTGGCCTGTGATTATCCTGGCGTCATTGCATGTGCTTCATGAATCTGAAGAAGACTTTATGGATCGGTATCAGACATATGGGCTAATATTGGACTTATGGACTTGGACTGGACTGGGTTGGGATGTTTTCTCAATGTTCCATTCCTCCTGTATACAAACCTCTCCCTAATATACGTATGCATGTTTATGAATTTGTTTCTCCAGTGAACCTGGACTAACACACCCAATAAGCCCTGGGGCACAGTTATACCCTGATATGTACGAACTTTCCGTGAGTGCTATCTATTTGATGGCACTTGGTTTGACGTGTGAAACAGTTACAATTTGAGTGGCATGCATTGCTATACACACACACGGGTGTGTGATGATTTTAATAAAGTTTTTGAATTAAACTCGCAGTCTGCCATAATGAATTCAAACAAAGGTTCCATATCCAGCTCTGAAATATGTTATTGAGCATCATTGCTAAGTTCCCTGGCTTTCTCTCACGTGGCAGAAGAGCGCCTTTGCCAGAGCCAATTACTTCCTTCTCCTGCTTACACTTTCCAGCCCCTGCACTTCTCGAGCTGCCCCTTCTCCATTTTTGCTGCTCCCTAGGCCAACTGGGTCATCCTTGCTCAACTTGCACTCATTTCCTTATCATTAGAATGAATGTGTCCAGCGTCAAGCTGTAGACGCTGAGGGTTCCTAAATTAATTCAGACCATACTTTTTTTTCCAAATACCAAACCGTTTATTCACCTACGTACTCAGCATTTCTATTTCAAGGTCAAGGTAGCCAGTATTAGTCTAATTGCACCCCCAGAGACACACACACCTTTTTCTATTTAGCAGCATTCTGCATTTCAATCACTTTCCATCCTTCCACTTACTTCAGGGCCAAACCAGCAGAACCAGTCCTTTCCTCCCTTGCCCCCTCCCTCCCTTTCTTTACTTCTTTGATAATGCACATCTGTTTTTCAGAAAAAAAATACTGCCGTTTCTACTTTAAAGACAGAGCTAGACTCTGACCAGCTCTCACCGGGGTCATTAGCTTCCCCATAATTTGTCACTACTTCTTCTCACCGGAGTCGATGCAGTCTACATAGCCGCCACAGTGATTAAAAAAAAAAAGTCATAGTTTGTGATGACTCTAGTCAAACCCTTGCTGAGGATCCTTATTTCACTCCAAGTAAAGTTGGAAGAAATCCGCGCGTGGCTTGGAGTCTGACTTTCGCTGGCCTTCTCACTGGTTGAGTCTACTTCAACCAAAGTAATCAATCTCCTTGCTCTTCCTCAAATGCAGCAGCCTCTACCCTCAGAGTTTCTGCCTGATTTGCTCCCTCTGAAATGCCCTTCTCCTCCACACTAGCATGGTTTCATCCTTCAGCTCCCTGATGTCTTTGCAGACATTGCATCTCATCAAAGCCCTTTCTTTTTGCCAGGGCATTTCACATTTGCCCCTACCCCACCCATCTTGCCTGGCTCTGCTCTCCTTTTGTCGTGACTTCTAATCCCCCAAGGGAAAGTAGAGAGCCAAGTGACTTTTGTTCATCTCTCTCTGCTCAAGGAGGAGGCCACCTCCAAGAGCAGCAGTAAACAGTTTTGAAAAAACTAATAACTTAATGATATGTCCAATAAATTACATGATTGAAAGATACTCAACTCTTGGGTTTTGTAGTTATATGTTGTGGTGCAGCTTTCTTAGGGCCTCTGGTGACTCAAGAGGAAGCCTATTGGCACTGCGATTAACCCATAGGTCAGTTGCTTTACTCCATGAGAAAAAGATGTAGCAGTTTGCTTCCCTAGGGATGACAGCCCGGGACCCCCTATGTACAGATCTACTTTATCTTGCAGGGTCACTAGAAGTTGGAATATTATTGATGTCCGTGGGTTTGGGGTTTTATGGTGAATCACTACCAAGCCACTCCAAGCCCTACAACCACTTGTTAGAGCTCTCAGTTCTGTATATTTGATGTACTATTTCTGGAATAAAATACACTTCTCTAATAACAAGCTACCGGAAACTGCTGCTGATGTGGAACTGGTTTCTGCTATTCATCCACACGGACTAAGATGGCCTGGGAGCTCACGGAGAGCAAGGACATGCATCCTTATGCCTTTCTCTCAGAAACCCGTCGCCCGGCACTGCTCGGTGATGGACAAACAAGCACAAATCAGACTCTGGAAGGTAGAACTGGCTGATAACTTTACATTTGGAGCTCATAACGGAGATATTTTTCTTCCTTTATAAACGGCATTCGCAATCTCTCACTACACCCCGACCTCGACTCTTTGGGCTGCAGTATTTCTAATCGGAATTCTCTGTGCACATTACCAAGTCTGCATTTTGAATCACACCATTCATCATCTCCCTTCCCAGGCTGGTGAAGAGCAGCTCTTTAGATTCCAGCACACACGCCCCTGCAATGACCTCTGGGTTTCCCAGGGGGTCACGGGCCCAATTCAATCTGGGTTTTATGACATTCTATCTCAAACCCACCTTTCAAAGATGATGAACTTCTGTTTCATAAGTTGTACGATAATTATGGCCAGAAAAATTAGTGCATGTATGTATAAGGGAAAAGACAGCCATGCCAAAGCATCTTGGTTTGTAAAGTTTCACTGAATTCCAGTCTAATCTAAAAGGTCCTTAGAATGACATAAACCCATTTTTATAAGGATTATGTCTATCATAAGATGAACAGGAAAATAGACAACTACCTTTAAACTATTTGCTCTCTGAATAATAGACATTAAAAGACAGAGAGGAAAAGGGTTTCTTTATTATGCAGCTTATGTTTTGTCGACAGACCCTTCTGGATTATTCGGTCCTTCTAGGTCATCTACAGTTACTGCCACTGGGCGCGAAGGGACTAATCGGGACCGAATGCCCCTGACTCCTCGTCGGCAGCCCGACTGCACCAGAATCACACAGTATTACACAATGTACTAGGATATGCATGTTTGAGAACAGCATTCTTGTTACATTTTCTCTACCACATGCCCCCCAAAAAAATCAGACCACCCACCTCCTCCTCCCACCCACACGCCACAATTTCCAACTCTGACCAGCAGCCTTTCATGAGCCCACCTTATAAGTCATGTCCTAAAAATTTACTCTAAAAACAAAGAGCAATTAGAAAACTCTCTGCAACAGTTTTTTCAATGGACTATTGAGAACCTTAATTCAATTATGCTTTACTGTTTTCTGTCACATTTGAGTGGTAATACAAAATTAGATGATGCTGTATAATACTAAAACAGGTTTTCTAAGTGGTCTTTGGGATACGGCTTTCCAAAGGGTCGGTGCCATGTTTTAACTTATGGGAAAGAAGAGAGCACTTCTCTCTCTCTCTCTCTCTCTCTCTCTCTCTCTCTCTCTCTGTCTTACACACACACACACACACACACACACACACACACACACCTGGAGTCTCTGGGAACTTGCACACCTCCAAGAGAAGAGAAGGGCGGGGGACGTGATGTCACAGTGAAACGACATGAAACCGGAGGCCTACATAATTCAAGGTAAGTCCTGGTTCCATTTTCCGGAGATGAGAAACCACAAAGTTTCCATTACAATGAAAACCATACACAAACAAAAGTCAGTAAGGATCTTCTTTATTTCTTTAATCTTTATAAAAATGACAATTATTTTTTAGACCTTCTCACTGAAAACTTCTCATCCATCTACTCATCAAGGGAATGAACAAGGGGTTTCAAAAGTTTGTGCAGGAAAGAGAATGAAAAAGAATAGAATTGCTCTCTCTTTTGGTCTCTCTCTCATTTCCTGACTTCTTCACATCACAAAATTTGAAAAAGGTCTCACTGTACACGCAGCCACATTTCAGCTAACAGCTCTTGTTTTCTGTCCACTTTCCAAGAGGGGCTCCATAGTCTTCCTGTGGATTCACGTTGCTGCATTCATGCCAGTCCCTGTGCCCTCTGTGAGCTTGCCGTGGCCTCCAATTCACGGTGGGCAAGAGTTTAACAGAAACTAAATATGTGCTTTTGAGTTTTATCCTTAACTATGATTGTCCACTTGCGTAAAAGAAGGAAAATATGATTGCTTTATCTCCCACACTGAACCATAGGAATGCATACCAATTCTTCTAATCGGTGTGAGTCTTTTATAAACACTCTGTCATATAAGTAGTTGACAATTTGAAGAATGCTAATTGATAAAGACAGCAAACCTCCAATATTCTGATGGTCTACACTTTCTAGCATACTCCAGAGTATACAGTTTGGCAGGCACCAGCCAAGTGTTTTGTGATAATATTCTTTTGGAACATATCACGTCCATTTTTAAGTATTCTCTGTAATTTGGTCTGTGCTATACCAGCCAAATTGCATAGTTGTAATAGAGACCACATGGCCTGCAAAGCCACCATATATAGACTACCTGGACCAAAGGATAAAAGTCTTCTAAAACTGACACAGTTGGGTAAAAACTCTTGGCTTATCTTCAGCCCTCTGCTCACCCTCCTTAAACAACAGGCATAAAGTTTAACAAAGGTGCTAAACAACTTTCCAGAGCTAGAGAGATTTAGCGAAGGGGTTGGCAGAAAAGCAGAGGCATGCTAACCTCTCACACTACAGCTGCTGAAGAAAGTCACAGCATAAATCAGCCAGAGGGTCTTCCAGGACACTTCTTCCAGCAGCTCACAAACATAACATGTGCCATATGCAAATGAGGGAGGAGACTGGTCTAAATGACCCCTAAAAAATGACCTTAGTAAAAACTACCTGTACACTCAGAACTGCATTACCACCCAGTACAATAACCAACATTTTGCAGCACCCACCTCTCTGGGTCATCTTTAAAGAAAAGTTAACCAAAAAGGACTTAAAAAGGCAGTAGGGGGAAGGTTCTTAGAGTAGTCTGAATTTTTTTCTATCAATTTGATAAGATAACAAAATAAATGGTAAACCTTGTGAAGACCATTTTAAATGTTAGCACTTAAAGGATAAAAATCAATTACTTTCCTCAGCATGCACATTCAGCAGGCGACCTGCCATCACTGGGTGGTGACACATAACCATGTCCAATAAATCCGCGGAAGCGGCATCCGTGAGGCTCAGAGCACCTTACTACCTCGTGTCCAAGTCAAGTCTCACGGCAACCTCTGAAGGGGGTGTCTGAGGTGGCACATCTTGACAAGAACAGACACAGCCTCATCGTTTTCCTGGGGAGCTGCTGAGAGTTTTGAACCAACAACCTTGAGATGAACAGCTCCACAGATAACCCACAAACCCACCCACGCTCCCAGACCACCTATACACCCTCTGATACTGCATCCTAAAGTATACATTTTACCTTTCGGATGCATCTCACTGTATGAAAACTGAGCTAATAATTAGAACGACCAAAGACAAATTACATTCTAAAGAACCCAGGGTGGAGGGAGAGGGAAGAGGAGGGGAGGCGGGAGGGAGGGAAGGGAGGCAGGGGAGACATGGTATGAAACAAAAGGCTCCAGTTAATAAGAAAATGGGAGAGAATGATGAACTGAGCAAATATGATGATCCAATTTTATCTCGTCTTTGACAGAGTAGGAAGCAAATTTACCCAAAACACTTGACTTGTATAATGTATAGAAAATTTACCTACACATATTCTGGAGAGAGAGAGAGAAAGAGAAAGAGAGAGAGAGGAGTTTATTTTCATGAAACACAAAAACTAAGCAAAAATTATGCTAGCTGAAAGAGTGTCTAGAGAGCCACATACATCCATGATGTTAAATATAGAAACTAACTGTGATGAGAATCATTATCTCCGGTTTCCAAGGAGACCGGGATAAGTACTACTCCTAAATTGCAGTTCATTCAGCAAAGGGCACAGCACCATCTACATTCAGGGTCACCCCTAGCTGACAGCAGATGGAGAAGGACGGTCTAAGTCAATCACCCGGCTGGTTCACGTCCTCATTGAGCTACTGCAGCTCCCCCACTCGGACCCCTCGAACCTCTATTCCTTGGGGTCAACCTTTGACTGAGGCTTTAGAGGTGACTTTTGCAAAATATGACTATACATACAACATTCAAGGGGAAAAAAAAAACAACTATCGACAAGGGCCAGGCCCAGGCAGTCCACGGTGTAATTACTGCCGGGGTAGGTGGGAGGAGAGGGGGCGGGCACTGCTGTTTATTTTGTGCGTGTGTAAAAAGGCGAAGTGGCTGGTTTTGTGTTCTTGTCTCTCCCAGGGCCTGTAAAGGGACTGCATACTTCATTTCAACTTCCCACCCAATGAAGGTACCGGGCAGTGGGGACTCCGGCATAGGGTTCGCATCCAGGCCAAAGCGTCCCCGCCCAGCATCCATCTGTTAGCGGAGGTTTGCCAGTACTATGATGCTGTACAGGCTTCCTCACCGCTCCCAGCTGAAGATGGACTAGAAAGAGAAGAGCGGCTCTATCTTAGAAGATCCGCTAAGGAACGCCCCCGTGGGGGGCACAACAGTACAGTTGACAGCTGCCCGTGGCCGGAGGGCCCGCCCCAGGTACATGTCATGCCACCGTGCAGGAGCTGTCCAGAAGTTGGGGAGGCACTCCATAGCGGCTACGAACCACCCAAGCAAAGCCATCCAAGCCTTTTGAGGTTGATCCCTCTTAAAGGGCTATCCCTTCTAGCTCTAAATTCATCTTCTGTTTGCTTTGACAGACTTTTTGCTGTTGTTTCTATGCAACTGTGGTCTTTAGAGGCCAGTGAGTCCATCTTCAACCCAAAGTGGCCCCACCTGACAGAACAGGACTGCCCTTGGGCTGTTTCAGTTGTCATCTCTTAGGAAGGAAGCTGTTGGTCGGCTGTTCATTCCCAACAGCTGCTCCACAGAAGAAAAGCGATTCCCACTTTCTCCCTCACCTTCCCCTGCCCCTCCTGGTATCACTATTCTCATTATTGGTCCTGAGGGGTTCATCTGCTCTGGATTCCCTGTGTTTCCATTTCTCATCTGTACCAGTGTATATCCTCTGGTCTAGCCACATTTGTAAGGTAGAATTGGGATCGTGATAGTGGGGAAGGAAGTATTTAGGAACTAGAGGAAAGTTGTATATTTCATCATTGCTACACTGCATCCTGACTGGCTTGTCTCCTCTCCACAACCCTCTGTAAGGGGACGTTCAGTTGCCTAGAGATTTTTGAGTCAGCACTCCATACTCCCCTGAATTCACAGTGATATGATTTTTTTGTTCTTTGATGCCTGATACCTGATCCCATCAACACAGACTGCTGTGCTTCTTCCATGTGGTCTTTGTTGCTTCTCAGCTAGATGACCACTTGTTAATTAAAAACTACCCCTGACAATCTAGGCAATATTGCTTCTGAGTCATTTATTTGTGTAACCAAGGCCATTTATTGAGCGATTTCCATGCAGCAGGCATTGTGCCAGGCCAGGTGGGTAGTGACAGGAAGCTGTGCTCAACTTCCCTTTCAACTTCTTCAAGATTATCAGTTTAAGCACCAATAAGTGGCCATGCCACTTAGTTGTCTTTAAAGGTGGTATTCTGCCCTAATCAGAGTGTCGCTTACTAAAATAGTAAGGAACACTGAAAATATCATAGACTACAAAGAGGACAAATAAGTTTTGTTTTGGAAGATGGTGAGACTTGCATTTATCCGAGACCAGTCCCCGGAGAAGCTCATCATGCTTGGGGAAGAAGGGCAGCGAAAAGGCAGAAGACCCTCCACTAGACAGATTGGCTACAACCATGGCCTCAAGCACAACAAACGTTGTGAAGACAGGGCAGGACAGGGAAAGGTTTCCTTCAGTTGCACAGGGCCAAGATGATTGGGGTCTCACACAACGGATCTAAACACAGCAAAACAGAGCGGTGGATTCTGCAGATACTTTGTATGTGTGTCTTCAAGCGACAAATCGGATCCCGATATAACACAGCAATTTTCTTTTTAGTTTCTTCTCCATTGCCACCTGCCTAGCCAATATATTAAGACCTGCTCAGGTGGCCCCTCAGCTGGATGCAGAGGAACTTAGGTGGGAAGAAAAGCAGCCATTGGCTTTAACCACTTCCTCTGGATGGACAGGAGACCTGGCACCAGGCTAAGCTTCTTACCGTAAGGCGATCACTGAGGAGAAGCCACAGCCTGTTTTTAATCAAGGCCTTCTAGCTCCATCTTCTCTCCTTTGCGCCATTTCCATCAAGGAAATGGTGCACGTTTTTAAGGCGGCACAGGAATGCAAGATAATGAGGGTTCCCAATAGTTACATAGTGTGTGTGTGTGTGTGTGTGTGTCTCCAAGGCTAGTGATTTGATATTAAAAGTGAATACAAAAATGACACGCTTCTGACAGTTTTCGCCCTACGCATTTTGCATTTGACTATCAAGTTGATATATCAAATCACCTACTTAGATGCATTGCCCAGTCTTTCTTTCTTCTTTGGTTCATTTTAAAAACAACTATTTCTTTGTACTAAAAGATATTTCTGTTGCAATAGATGCTGTAATTGCAGTAAACTTAAAAACCAGGTAAAACCATCCCTATCAGTCTCCTTAAAAGTTATGTCAGTTATGTTTTGATACATGATTCCGACGACGCTTAACTATTTCTCAAAGGGGACAACTGTGGGAGGTAAAATGTGTTCAGACTGCATGCTATGTCTGGAACTGGGAAGTTTTGAAATGCTTAAATGAGGAACATTGGGCCATTACACCTTTCTCCTACTTGCTCCAGAGCGAACAAGTAGACCCTTCTGCTGGTGAAACACAAAACAAGTTCACAGTGTCACTGGCAGAAAGTTCTCCTTTCTTCCAGTCCTGCTTCTTGAAGGCCCCATCTGTTTTCACAAAACCTCTGATGGGAGAAGCCGGCGTTCAATGAAGCATTCAATAGTGTGCAAAATATTAACCTTAATTTAAATGATGTTTGAGTTCAGCATTGGCTGTCTCCTTGCCCACCAATTCAAGAACCTAAACTTGGCCTCAGGTCCCTGGGCTTCACACAGGCAGTTCACCTTCTTTCCCGCACCTACTCCCCCCACCCCGCCCCAATTCTCACATCCAAAATACGCTCGGTCTTGTTTGTCTATGGCACGCCTCTGACCCCACTTTCTAGCGTCGCCTCCACCGCCGCTGCTGTACACCAGCAAGACTCCGATGGATCATCCTCAGAGCCCCAAAGCAGCAAAAAAACGCTCCTGAGCGCTGTCACTCAAAAATTCACCAGTGGAGTGAATTTTCCCAGCGAGATGTGGCTCTGACACCCGATGCCCAGGCTCATGAGCCCGCCCGAGTTTGGCGCAGCTGGCATCCAGGGCCCAGCCCAGAGTCCTCCAGCCCCGCGCAGCCTCCCTACCTCCCTCTCCGCCAAGACTGCGGGCAGAGACCGCCCGGGGCGCTCGCTCGGGCTCCAGCCCGAAACTGCCAGGGGGTGTGGCGTGGCTGGGCTGGGCTGGGGGACTTGGCCACCAGCGAGTTGGGGGTGGCCGTGGCCACATGACCAGAGGCTTGTTCGGGGGGGAAGGACAGGGCAGAGGGGAGGAAAGGTGACTGTCCGGAGGCTTTGGCCGCGCTGCGGCCCGGCTCCAGCTCGGAGGACAGTGCCCGGGGCGCAGGGCATCCGAGCAGGCACCGACAGGGTGCGCCCGGGTCTCCGCGTCCGGGGCTGTCCGGGGCGGGCTGAGGAGGGGGTGAGCAGCGGGAAGCTGCGGACAGAAAAGTGTCCCCTCTCTCTGGAGGCTGCTGAGCTGGGTCCCAGCGGCGGGGGCGCGGGGGGGGGGTGCGGGGGGGGGCACTCACCGAGGCATAGCTGGATGGCGTAGGCGTAGTAGGACCACCCCAGCAAGAGGCCGATGAACACCACCGGGATCCAGTACAGCACCCGCCGGCACCGCCGTCTGACGCTGCCCGGGCCCGAGGGCGCCATCTTCCAGCCGCATCCACCTGCCCAGCTCCGCCGCCGCCACCGCCACCGCCGCCTGCGGGGCTGGCTCCGGGGCGGACCGGCCGCGCCCGGCGCCCCCGGCGGAACCGGCCCGGGGGCGGCGGGCGGCTGCGCTGCGGCCACTGCCGCTGCCGTGGCGCTAACTTCCCATCCCGCAGCCCCGAGCCTGCGCCGCGGACTCCGAGCTCCTCGGGCCGGCGGAGGCTGCGAGGAGACGGCGAGGAGGAGGAGGAGGGGCGGGGAGCGGGCGAGGACCCGGGAGGAGGGAGCCGCCGCTCCGCCCCCGCCCGGACCCCTCCCTCCCCTTCCCGCCGCCTCCCCTGCCGAGGACCAGGGCGCCCGGGGGCAGCTTGCTGGGGGCAGGGCCGACTCCCAGCGCCCCTCTCCACTGGGCACCTCTGGGACGCCCCATTCGAAGGAAAGTTGGACCCCGGACGCGGGAACCTAGAGGTGGAGGGTGCGCGGGGCTGGGGCCAGGGCGGCCCCTCGGAGCCCTTCAAGGCTACTGGAGAGACCCCCTGGGGCGCTCAGGAGTTAGTGGTCGCCCTGGTGCGGTGACCCATCTGGGAAGCAGGGCTTTTGCGGGTGGGACCCTCGCCGAGCCCCGGCCAGTGGGGGACGAAGTGCCCACTTCCGTGAAGGCTTTACACACGGAGGTCGCCCTCCCAGCGTCGGCTTAGAAAATTCTGGCCTCAACCCGTTTACTGCCACCCTCTCCCCCCTCCCTCCACCGAGGGACCACCAGGTGCTCACAGAGGTCTCCTTAAAGACCAAACAGATCGTTTCACTGGGAGAGGGGCCGGCCCCGCCCT
>PVJH01033913.1:0-20015 GCA_004026705.1 Nesogale talazaci | reverse complement strand
CTCCCCTGTGCCCCTCACTGAGATGCCTCTGGTTTGAAGACAAGCCTTGAAGACCCCGTCTACGATTTTCTTTCTTTTTTAAAAAAATAACTTTATTGGGGGCTCTTACAGCTATTATCACATTCAGTACATCATCTGTATCAAGCACATTTGCACACGTGTCGTCACGTTCATTTCCACACATTTTCCCCTTGAGCCCTTGGTATAAGCGCCTCTTAAAGGAAAAAACTCCCCTTTCCCCTCCCCCCTTTTTTACATGAATCATTTTATTGGGGACTCATACTCATTGGGGACCTCCCCTCACCACCCACACATACATCAATTGTATGCAGACCTCATTTCCACACTTGTTGCCATCCTCACTCTCAATACCTCCTCCCTCCACTCAGGCCCCCAGTTCCACCTCCCCATATGTCCCTTCCTCCCTCCCCCCATGAACCTTTAATAATTTACAAATTGCTATTTCATATCGTACACTGTCCAATGTGTCCCTTCACTCCCTTCCCTGTTGGCCTTGCCCCAGAGAGGAGGTTCTATGTAGATCCCTGAAATTAGTTCCCCCTTTCTACTCCACTATCCCTCCACCCTCCCATTATCACCACTCCCACCACTCATCCTGAGGGAACATCTATCTTAAGTTCACCATGTTTCCCACTCCAGTGTACATCCCCTGTTCTAGTCAGGTTTGTCTTGTAGAACTGAAATCATGATGGTGGGAGGAAGCATTTGAGAACCAGAGGAAAGATGCATATTTCGTTGTTACTACTCTGTACTTTAATTGGCTCATCTCCTCCCTGCAACCCTTCTGTAAGAGGATGTCACTTCACCTATTGATGGGCTTTGGGTCGCCAATCTGTACTCCCTCCTATTTATAATGATATAATCTTAGTTCTTTGATACCTGATACCGGATCCCTCAACACTTTGTGGTCACTCAGGCTGGTGTGCTTCTTCCATGTGGGCTTTGTTGCTTCTGAGCTGGATGGCCGCTTGTTTACTCAAGCCTTTAAGACCCCAGACGCTATATCTGATTTTCTTTTTGTTTACTTCATGGAGTACTTTGAATTACAGTTTTCTTTTTTTTTCTCCCTTTTCCCCCTTTTTCTGCATCACTGCCCTAGTGGGAGTAGGAAGCCCAGCTTTGGTCCTGGAGAGCTGCTGCTGGATTTGAACCGTCAACCCTGTGGGCTGCAGTCCCACACACAACCACTGCGCCTCTGGGGCTCAGCATCATTTTCAAAGCATTTTCTTTCTACTTGAGCCCTTGATATCAGGTTCTTATTTTTTCCTGCCCTCCCCCACCCTCCCTCCCTCATGAACCCTTGATAATTTTTTTGTGTGTGGGCATCACTGCTCTCCGGTGGTGGGAGTAGGAGGCCCAGCCCCACTGCTGGAATTGAACCTCCGTCCCAGTGGGCCGCAGTCCCGCGTACAACCACTACGCCACCGGGGCTCAGCCCGAACTCTTGATAATTTATAAATTATTATTATTTTTTGATGTCTTACACTGTCTAGTGTCTTTCTTCACCCACTTTTCTGTTGTCCATTCCTCTGGGAGGGGATTATAGATAGATTATTCTGATCAGTTCTCCCTATCTCCCCCACCTTCCCTTTCCCCTCCTGGTGTGGCTACTTTCAATATTGGGCCTGAGGGTTTATCCGCCCTGGGTTCCCTGTATTTCCAGCTCTTATCTGTACGTGTTCTGGTCTAACCTGATTTGTAAGGTAAAATTGTTATGATAGTGAGAACTAGAGGAAAGTTGTATGTTTTATCCCTGCTACACTGCACCCTGACTGACTCATCTCTTCCCCGAGACCCCTCTGTAAGAGAATGTCCAGTTGCCTACAGATGGGCTTTGGTCTGCACTTCATAGTTGGGATTGGGGCTGGGCCTTTCCTTTTTTTTTTTAAATTATTTTATTGGGGGCTCATACAACTCATCACAATCCACACATACGTTCATTGTATGTCAAGCACGTTTGTACATTTGTTGCCATCCTAATTCTCAAAATATTTACTTTCTACTCAAGTCCTTGGGTATTAGCTCCTCATTTTTTTCCCTACCTCCCCAGACCCCTCGCCTTCATGAAACCTTGATAATTTGTAAGCTTTATTTTGGTAATTCATAAATTGTTATTATTTGGTCATAGGTTACACTGTCCAATGTCTCCCTTCACCCATTTTCCTGTTGTCAGTACCCCAGGGAGGAGGCCATATGTAGATCCTTATAATTGGTTCCCCCTTCTACTCCACCTTCCCTTGCCACTCTCACCACTGGTTCTGAAGGGATCATCTGTCCTGGATTCCCTGTGTTTACGGTTCCTATCTGTACCAATGTCCATCCCCTGGTCTAGCCGGATTTGTAAGGTAGAATTGGGATCATGATAGTAGGGGGAGGAAGCATTTAAGAACTCGAGGAGAGTTGTATATTTCATCGTTGCTACACTGCACCCTGACTGCCTCGTCTCCTCCCCACCACCCTTCTCTAAGGGGATGTCCCATTACCTACAGATGGGCTTCAGGTCCCCAATCTGCACTTCCCCTCATTTGCAATGATATTTTTGTTCTTTGATGCCTGATACCTGAGCCCTTTGGCTCCTTGTGGTCACGAAGGCTGGTGCGCTTCTTCCATGTGGACTTTGTTGCGTCTGAGCTAGATGGCCGCTTGTTTATCTTCAAGCCTTTTTAAGACGCCAGACGCTGTGTCTTTTGATAGCCAGACATCTTCACCAGCTTCCTTCACCACCTTCGCTTATACACACATTTGTCTTCAGCGATCGTATCAGGAAGGTGGGCACACACCCTTCAATTTTAAACAAACAAAAACAAACTTAGAGCTTCTTAGGATATCCACTGTGACATTTTTATTTTTAATTGTCTTTTACTTTCTTCATGTAGAATGTTCTTGGTATCACCCTACAGCTTGTCAAACTTTCTGTCACGCATCAGGTCCGTTCATGAGATGATCTTGAGACTCAGGTGGGGTATACTCAAGGACTTTCATGGATGTGTTTTTCTTCAGTGTCTTTCTGGACGTACATATGAGCAATTCACGATCTGTCACGCATAGACCATGGCCTCATTTTGTCTGCTAATGTTGGATTTTTCCATGGGATCTTCCCACAGGCATTGTCATCATGATTTCCGTGTATTCCGTCTCGCGAAACCCTTGGAATAAGTCTCTGCTCTTGTTGCTGTAAAAGGCTTTGCAATTAAGAAGTTGTTGGTCTTGCAAAATTCTCTCATGTAACCTCCAGCTTTGTTTCTCTAACCAAGGCCATATTTTCCCACACTGTCCTTTTTGTACCCGTTTTTTTGTTGTTGTTGTTGTTGTTGTTGTTTTGGGAGCATCACTGCCCTCAGGTGGTGGGAGTAGGAGGCCAGCCTTTGCTCCGTGGAACTGGAATCGAACCTCCATCCCAGTGGGCCGCAGTCCCGGGCACAACCACTACGCCACCGGGGCTCAGCCCTGTACCCAAGTTTTATATCCTATACACTGATCATTATCGATACAGGAGCCAGGTGGCGTGGCTGGTTTTTTGTAGGGCCACCACCCACAACGTCAGCAGTTAACAGCCACGCAGTGCCTCATGCACTGTTGTAAAGACGTGCGGCCGTGGACCCCCGTAGGAACGGTTTTGCTCTGTGCCCTGTGGGGTTGTTGTAGTTAGATCAATTTGATGACAGACGAGTTAGTAAAGATTACATCGAACAACGGCCAGTTCAGTATACCGTGGGGACACCGATTGCGTTTATTGGGTGGTAGTTGTCAGGTGTGATCGGCTGATTCTGACTTATCGTTGCCTGGTGCACAGCAGAAGGAAACTGCAGAGTTCTATGCCCTCATCAGGACTGTCCCGATTCCCGAGCCCATTGGTACAGTCGTGGTGTCATCCCACCTTCTCCAGAGCCGCCTTCTCTTTCTCAGCCCCTCTGCTTTACCAAACACGGTGTCCTTCTCCAAGGACTGGTCTCTCCTGATGCCGTGGCCAAAGTGTGTCAGAAGGAGGTGCCCCACCCCTGCCTCTAAACTTTGTCTACGATTTGCCTGGTCTTTTGGCAGTCCGTGGTACTTTCAATACTCTCTCTCGGCCAACACCATACTTCAAACACATCGATTCTTCTTTGGTCCTCCTTTATTCACCGTCCAAATTTCACAGGTATATGAGGCCATTGAAAATGCCATGGTGTAAAAATAAAAAAAGAGAGAAAAAATACCATGGCTTGGGTCATGTGTTAGTCCGAGTAGACTAGAGGAACAAATTCATAGACACGCATATGGATATCAGGGTGCGGTTTATATATAAAAAGAATGGAACACTGAGAAAGCATCCCAACCCAGTCCAGTTCAAAGTCATAAGTCTGATATTAGCCCATATGCCCGATACCAGTCTATAATGTTTCCTTCCGACTTACAAAATCATAGGTCAGTGGGTGCAGAATCCCAGTGCTGGCAGGGGTCTCCCCATGGCTCCTCACTTCCAGGGCTCAGGGTCCATCAACAGCATCCAGTGATGGTAGAAGCAACTCATTGCTGGCAGGGGTCCCCACGTGGCTTCTCCAGCTTCAGAGGTCTGGCTCCATCAGGGCAAAGCTGTGTGGCCTCTCCTCTGGCTCCTCAGACGCTGCCATCTTGTCTTGTCCATGATTCATCGTCTCTGAGACTAACTCCCAACAACTGGGGAGACAGCTTCTCATCTCCACATATCGTGAGATTTCTCAGAAGTCTCAGGAGAAAGCCATGCCCACACGAAGGCCTCATTGGCTACTCAATGGCTATCTCCAGATGAACGGTCTAGACTCCACCTCTACAGTTCATTCATGAAATTAACATAAGCACATGACCGCCACAGGTCAAGTGCACCTTAGTTCTCAAAGTAACTGCCCTGTTTTTTCACACACTAAAGAAAGCTTGTCAGGGCCGGCTCCAATCCCAACTCCAATCCGCCCCCCTTCCCCCCAAGAATGCACTCCAGAGGACAGCACTGAAGCTACAGCTCAGGAAGAGGGGTGTGTCTGCTCAGAGCACACAGGAGCAAACGAAGAGGGAAGGAGAGAGAGTGGAACACTCCCTGGCCCAGCAAGCCCTGAGGACTATCTTTCTGCTCAGAGCAGTCAATGCACAGAGAGGACCCTAGAGAGACACGATGCCCCTCATTGACCCATAGCACTACAGGGGACAGCACTGAAGACACACTGCAGGAATTGTGCCCCATCCGACCCCCTCCCACAGGGGTGAAACACAAAGGGCGTGCAACAGAGCAGCAAGGGGAGCAAAGCAGTGACGGCCCCGGGGAACACCAAGAAGACTTTGGGGTCAGGATATGGCACCCCATCGGACTCTACCGGAAGACACTCTTAGAGCTCCACACACAGACCTTGAACTATATATAGGCTTTTCTTTTGGTCTTTTGTCAGTTTGGTTTTAGGTTTTTATTTTGTTTTGTTTTGCTCTGTCTTGTTTTTGTGCTTATTATTGTCTCTGCATGTTTATCTCGATGAGCTAGGCAGGACAAACAATCTGTAAGGGAAAACAGCAGGACTGACAGTTCCAGAGGACACAGGAGCGGGGGAGGCGGGTAAAAGGAAAGGAGGTGTCACCAAACTCAGGGAGGAGGGGACGGACGACAAGGGACCTAAAATCGATGGCGAGGAGGGTATTGTGACTCCGAGCAAGACAAAGTTCTTGGCAATTTAAACCTTTTCTCCACGTAGGAGGATGTCATCTGCTGGTCCAGCTGTGAGGAATTTGGTCTTATTTACGATGAGCACATCAGCCAGTGCTTGCAGACCTTCTCACTTTCCCCAAGCAGATGCGTGTCGTCCGCATATCAGCTAGTGAATAAGCCTTCCTCCAGTCCCGATGTCATACTCTGCCTGTAATCCAGCTTCTGAGGTAGTCGTAACAAAATAGGGATCATAGCCACTTATCAGCAAGCAAAAGGGTATTATTGTCCTTCTTGTCTTTGATGAAGCAGTGTCCTTGGTCAGTGAGGACATTCGACTTTGCGGGAGGGCGTGTGGGCTGTGTCGTCACCAACAGTTGTATCAGATTTGAAAATTGTGGACAGAGCTAGAGTCCCAAATGCTCTCTCGCTTGAACCTCGTACCTTTGCCTTTCTGTATGAAAGTACCAAAGAGGACGACAAAACAGCGGAGTTTATGAAGACTAGGTTGGTAATTGGCTTGTAAAATTTTACAGTTCTAGAAGTAAATACATAGAAATTTTGCAGTTCTCTCTCTGGAAGGACAGTCTTTAACAGCAGGTGGGTCTGTCACCTCCTCTTTTCCTAGAGCTAGGAATCTCACACACACACACACACACACACACAAATGCACGAGTGCACTTTTTGTGCAGACTCCTCCTCCTCTCCTTCCTCTGATGGGCAAAAGCAAACAGTCCTGTTCTCTCACGCTTCCCACAGGTGAATGGCTCAGCTTGCCTTCACTCGGTGGTTTCTCTCTTGTTGAGTTCCTCTCCGGGTTTTATGGAAGGAGGTGTTATTCTTCTGTTCGCCAGGAAATGATGACCTGCATGAAATCGTGCCTCTAATTCTGACGCGCTTTATGCCTCCTCTAGATCACAATGAGAATGGAATAAGGTTCCATTTCACTGCAGCCCCACGGTGCAGGTGTTATTTGAGTGGTTGGAGGTGTGTGAGGCATCAGAGAGGACGTGAACACATGTAGCAGGCGTGGGGCTAGATCTTAGACTCCAGAGTGTGTGTTGTGTAACATAGGGACCTGTCTGTGAGTTCTCAGCCGCCCAGGGCTGTCTGCGTCACACTTTGCTCCTGGGGGTGAGTCTTTGTCACACATGGTGCTGCTGTGCTGATCAATGTGTGTGTGACGCTTTAGGAGACAATGGACATGGAGGACGTGGCCGTGGTCTTCAGCCAGGAAGAGTGGACTTTGCTGGACCTTGCCCAGAAGAAACTCTACAGAGATGTGATGCTGGAAACCTTAAAAAACTTGACCTCAGTAGGTAAGAATGAGAAATATTGTTTTTTCTTTCAGTGAATGTAAATATTTTACTCAGTCTTTGGGCTCAAAAAAACAGGAATCAGCGATGTAATAAAGCCAGCATGCCTCGTGGCCTGGGGAGCTCACCTCTCCTGGCTTTTCCTTGAGCATAGAGATATATGTATTGCAGCTTAGTTTCGTTTGCCTTGTGAGTTAAGGCCCTTGGATTCTTTAAGAACTGTAGTGGTAGCCCTTTAGTTTCCACGGTCATTTTTGGGCCCTGGCTGCTTGGTGCTGTGGGATCGTGTAAAGTGAGGGACGAGAGAGCACATAGCTGTGTCAGTGCTGGGGAAATGTTCATTGCTTTGCACAGTCTCTCCTTGTGCTGCAAGCATTTCCCATAAACTCTCGGGCCACGTTACAAGCCATGTGTTTTCCCCGAATCGCAAAAGACAGTGGAGCTGAGATTCATTTTGAGCCGCTTTGTTGGGAAACAGCAGGAAACCAACTTTTTGAAGGGCCAGTCTTGTACGGAAGGAATTCTGCTTGAAGGATTCCTCTGGAAAGAGTGACACGTTCACCCATACCCAGTCTTCCTTCTTTGACTGTAGCAGGCTTCTCACATTTGTGGTCACCTACTTGGAAACCTTTTTCCTCTTTTAATGTTACATGTGTATGACGGCACCTCGAATATTTAATGGGAAAGTTCCATTGTGTTTCAATTATATTTTCCCATAAACCTTTTGAGACATCTTCATAGTATGTTCAATATGTTTCTGCTTAGCTTTAAAATTTTTTCCTGCATGTTTCTCCATCCCTTTTGATTATCAGGGATTTACTTCTCAGTAACTTACTCTTTTAACCATCGCCAAAACGTTGAAACAGTTTAATGAGACAAAATCTTTCTTGGTGCAAAGCAGCCTATTTTCTCCTAATAATTCTTTGTCTCCCTCCACCGCCACCCTTTTTTTCTTTCTCCCCATATTGTGAACCTCCTCTTCAATGCTTGGATCAGTCTCTCAAAATCTTAATGGTGGAGAAAGGCCATTCAGTGAACATGTATTGGTGAAATTAATGAAGAGTGACACCTGGTACTCCAAGCTAGGAAGAATCTCTGGACTGGCTGCCAGCGATCAGTGTAGAAGCCACATCGAGCATTTGAGGTGGGTGCTGTTCATCAAGACTAAGACAGCATCTTCGGAGAGAGCTAGAAGATATTATAACCTATCTATTGGGCTGACCCCAGGTGGCCCAGTGGTTGTGTGCAGGACTGCGGCCCTCAGGGCTGGCGGTTCAAATCCAACAGCAGCTCTCCATGAGCAAGGCTAGGCCTCCCACTCCCACCAGAGGGCAGTGATGCCCCCCCAAAGAAAACCCACCATATCTATCTACTTCTCAACCAATCTAAGATAGGTACACTCAAGTATATATGTTTATATGTAATGCTTCATAAAGTGCCTGTAAAGAGGAAGGTCTTTAATGAGATAGCTTAAAACAAAAATTGTAAAAGTGCACCCAAAATATACAACTCACTTCCAAAGGATTTTGACCATGGCAGTGTATGATACTTCCTATAGTTATCAAGCATGCTATATCAAGAAGATTGCTAATAAAAAAGAAACCAAACTTGACCAATGGTTAAGGGTGAAGGGAAAGGAGATGTTGTGTAAGGGGTATTAATTTTTATATCAATGGTGGTGGAATAATTTGGAAAAGATTATTAATCATGGTTATACAAAATGAAGAGTATACTCTTTTCCAGACCTTAAGACTCATGGTTCTCCCAACCCCCCTCCTCCCCCACCCCCCGCCCAAAGGAGGGTGAAAATGTGGGTGCATCTTCTGCTCCGAAGGTGTGGTGTCCTCGAATGTTTTAGTATACTGCTACTCTTTCACTCAGGATATTTCTTTCCTTGTTTCCTGCTCTAAAAGCTGGGTGTGTCTTGCGGCCAGGTGCATCTTATGGTCTGAAAAATACGGTAATCAGTGGCATTGAATTATACACGAAGAAGTTCTGGAATTGAGGATGTTTCACTAGGTATACTTTTGCCACAGTCAGAAAAAGATAGTTTTTCATCACTAATCATCTGAATAACCATGAGTACAGGAAGAAGAAGATGTTCCAGACTTGAATGTGGTGGCCGTTTTGCGACTCTTCCTGATATTACTGAGTTGTATGACGTTGATGAAGCACTAATAAGAGTGCTCAAAAAAACGGACACTCAAAGATAGCGCCAATGGTGGTGACGAGGGAGAGGCAGACACAGGTGAGGTTAGCTTGATGTAGGCAGGGTTGCCGGGAGCAGTTCTGGAGAGCTTGTGCGTTACCCGTGGGGTGCTAGCCGAGAACCCAGCAGTTCAGCCCCATCTCCTGCTCTGCAGGAGAAAGACGGCACACTCTGCTTCTGTCAGAGTTTACCATCTCACAAACCCAGGGACACGATTTTGCTCCGCCATCACATAGGGCTCCTGTCAGTTTAAATCAATTTGATGGCCATAGGTTAGGATTTAATAAGACTATAAGTCAGAACCCGTGTGAGAGTGCCCAACAATGTGTTTAAAGCTAACTCTAAAATTATATATTCAACCAATTGTCCCAATACAGCTTTTTGATAAGTGTGAGTTCAATCTCAAGTACTTCAAACAGCTCCTTTGCTGTCGGTAATCAGAAGATCATCTTATTTTAGAAAAACGGGAACAGGATGATCTTTTTTTTTTTTTTTTGGTTAAATTATTTTCATGTGTACTGTTAGAATGCATACAAACTGTTATTGGTCATGGTACAGTGTATATACATTCACTTTTTAAAAAATGATGCATTTACTTTTAGTAGTTTGTCGTCCATTTGCAGCAGAAAGCAGACAGCAGAGAACCTATCTGAAAGTAATGGAGAGGATCTCAGTGGAGGAATCTTCAACCAGATTCCAGATCTTACTTTGCTAAAAGGAAATCTTACAGAAGTACATAATTGCGGATGCCGTGAACGAGGAAAAGCCTCCATGGAGTATTCATCACATAAGAATTTTAACAGATTTCACGCCTTATGCAGAACCTGCCAGGATCAGGGTTGTGGTGAGTATACGGGTTGTGAGGAAGACTGCACTTGTTCCTCTCCCCTAACCACTCCTGTGAAGATGCTCGATGGAAAGATACTCCCAAAATGGAAGCCTTGTGGTGAGCTCTTCCGTCCCAATGCTACATCAACGCATCCTTTGTCATCACTCATTAGTGAGAAGCCCTCCGACCGTCGCAAGTGTGTGAAAGATATATGTAGTTTTTCATTATTTAGGACAAGCCCCAGAGCTCATACACGTGAGCACGAAGAATCTGGTAGTGCCTATAGCCCCTTAGCCCTCATTTCAAACACAACAGATCATAGCAGACACAGGCCTTATGAGTGTAAGGCATGTGGGAAAGCCTTTAGTGGAGCCTCACATCTGACTATGCATGTAAGAAGAATTCACAGTCAACAGAGACCTTACCTACAGACAGAGGATGGGGAAGCGGTTCGTGATTCCTCAGCCCTTATTAAACGTAAAAGAACTCACGGCGGAGAGAGGTTCTATGAATGTGAAGAATGTGGAAAAGCCTTTAGTGCTTCCTCAGCCCTCACTGCTCATGTTAGAATGCACCGTGCAGAAAGACATCATGGCGGTAACGCATGGTGGGAAGCCTTTACACCTTCCTCATCCGGTGTTATCCATGCAAGAACTCACGGAGGAGGGAGCCCTTGTGAATGTAAGCCAGGTGGGAAAGCTTCTGGTGGTTCCTCAGTACTTCTGGATCACCTAGGAACTCACATTGGACAGAGGCGTTTTGAATGTAAGAAAAGTGGGAAAGCCTTTCGAAAGGCCGCACCCCTCCCTCGATTTTTAAGAACTCAAATTAGAGAGAGACCTTACGAATGTCAGGAATGTGGGAAGACCTTCCGTCAGAAGTTCAATCTCACCAAACATGTACAAACTCATAGCGGGGAGAGGCCCTATCACTGTAAAGAGTGTGGGAAGGCGTTTGGCCAAGACACACATCTTGCCAAGCACGCAAAGATTCACAGCGGAGTAAGGCCCTATGCGTGTCAGGAGTGTGGGAAGGCCTTCCGCGATTCCTCAGCCCTCATTACACACATCAGAACTCACAGCGGAGAGAGGCCCTACGAGTGTCACGAATGCGGGAAGGCCTTCACACAGCCCTCAGGACTCACGAGGCATAAAAGGACGCACAGTGGAGAGAGGCCTTACGAGTGTCAGGAGTGTGGGAAAGCCTTCCGGGATTCCTCCGCCTTGACAAAGCACATCAGAACTCACAGCGGAGAGAGGCCCTATCAGTGTCAGGAGTGCGGGAAGGCCTTTATCTGCTCCTCGGCCCTCACGAAGCACATCAGAACTCACACCGGAGAGAGGCCCTATGAGTGTAAGGAGTGTGGGAAAGCCTTTAAGCAGCTCTCTGCTCTTGCTAAGCATTTAAGAATCCACACGGGAGAGCGGCCCTACACATGTAAAGAATGTGGAAAAGCTTTTAAGCAACCTTCTGCTCTCACGCGTCATGTGAGACTTCACACTGGAGAGGACCCGTCTGCGTGCAAGGAATGTGGAAAAGTCTTTCAGCAGCTCTCTGACCTTGCTAGGCATAAGAGACTTCACAGTGGCCAGGCCTCCTGAACGTAAAGAATGGGGGAAAACATTTAAGGGTTCTTTACACCTTACCATGTGGTGAAGAAAGCAGATGGTGCCCAACTCTGAAAGACTAGCGTGGAGGGTCTTGTTCTCCCTTTTATTTTAAATTGTTCTAGCTTTTATTATATGGTCTTAAATTTCCAACTGAGGTTTTTTGATGTTTCATTGTTGTTGAGTTTGCATGCTTTTTAAATGTTTTTCTGTATATGCAGTCCAAGATAAATAAAGTTTTAGAGACAATAATTGGATTAATAACTTTGTAGTAAGAAGGCAGAGAAGGTGGGGGGAGGGGATATGAGCTAATGTTGAGTACAAATAAATGTTTCAAAATTGATTGTTGTGATGAATGCACAACTCTTGTCAATGTTATTGAACTGTATAATATGTGAACTATATGTCAATAAAACTCTAAAAGAATTTTAAATTCCTCACATATTACCACAGATAGGACTTACATTGGAGACATGACTAATTTATGGAATTTTAGTTTCTTACTTCACTTGACATGTAAGAATTTCCAGTAGAGAGACAGTATCACAAGTGGGATGGTTCTTTCATAAGACTGTAATTTCAAACAGCAAATTAGTGAAATTAAGCAATTTAAAGAACAAATTTTCTCAGTAGAAGACAGTTTCTCAAAGAAAGGGGAATTAAAACTACTTTGTGTTTTTGATAGAAATGCCAGCTGCATTATAACCATGGGACTCTTCTCCATACTGCCTGTTCCTTCTGAGTCCAAGCTAAATTTCATCTTAAAGAGCAATCTGTACTTATTATTATAAGGTTGTAGGTAACGCAGCCTTATGTAGGAAAAACCCATTTCCCCCTGGAGCCTTGGTTGTCAAGCCTGTTCCTGGGGTTACAGGGAGCACCGATGCACAAAGTGGCATTGGATAGAATTCATCAACTCGAGTTTCTTAGATAGGATGATGTTCCCCCGTGTTTTCAGGTATCATCGTTCTAGCTTGAACGATGAGAAGACTTCAGACTCAGAAACTACAGAATAAGACAAAAAGGTCAGACCTCCTTGAAAAGTAATTAGGTACCAAGGAGCTTCCGAAGGAAACTCTTCATGGCCCCACTCATGGTGGCTAGTTGGTTGCACGGGGAGCTGCTCATCGTAAGACCCATGAGTCAAGCTCACAGTCGCTGAAAGATGCAAAGATTTGGAAACCCAAGAGTGGATGCTTCTCTGTTCCGTCAGCATCACTATCAGAATGGACTAGATATCAGTGGGTTTTTCTTTTTGGAGCTTGTGCGGTATTTAGGGAGAGTAGAAGTTTGGCAACTTGCCGAGTCAGAACACAGCTCGAGAAGGGTGGAAAAATGAAGAAGACACTTGAAAAGGCACATATTTGTGAGGGGGACTTAGAGTGCCTAAAGGGAAGACTTCCCAGCAAGTTCCGTAAATATTTTTAAGATATAAATTTCTGGCTGAGCCCCGGTGGCGCAGTGGTTGTGTGCGGGACTGCAGCCCACAGGGTTGACGGTTCAAATCCAGCAGCAGCTCTCCAGGAGCAAGACTGGGCCTCCTGCTCCCACCAGAGGGCACAAAAAAAAAAAAAGAAGGGAAAAGAAAGATGTAATCTTCCTTCTCCCAGGTAGGCAGTCAACATTTCAGAACACCGTTGACGATACGGAACTCACTGGATAATTCAAGCTAATTGTCTCAAAGGTGAGATTGATTCCAAGCCTCCGTACAAGAAAATTTAACTTAAAAGTTCTGTGCACAGGAGAAGTTGTTGCCATCTTAGCGCTTTCATTTAGGTAGAGGAGCTTGAACTCCGACAGCCCCCATCTTGTGTTTCAGAACGCGTGGGTCTCTGTTTATTGTCATAAACCCACTACCAGCCAGTTGATCGAGACTCACAGCCACGCCCGCACAGGACAGTGGAATTTCTCCCATGTGTTCCTGAGGTGCAGATCTGTATGGGAGCAGGAACTTTTTGTCTGTCCCTTGCAGAGTCGCCGGTGGACGCACATCGCTGGCCTTTTGGTTAGCGGACAGACAACCCACCACACCACAGGGCACTTTACTTATTTGACAGTAACTCGTAGTTTTGGTCCCCCTTTTTGAGATAACACAATGAAAGTGCCTGATAGGCAGAAAATTCCAAGCTGCTATCATTTGCGCTGTTCAAAAATGCCTTCAGATCAAAGGGTAAATATGTGATGTGCAACCTGACATGAATATTTAGTGCAACACAACCACTTCACATAAAACAAGTGTGCACTGTCCCAGAGTGCACAAAGATCCTGGATTTGGAGTCAGCAAGGTGACGTGGTGAACAGCATGTGTTCTGGATCTAGAGCTGATAAGGGAAAACGTGCCATTTTTTTTTTGATCACCAGGTCACATATACCCACAGACAAGTCTAACATTTGAAGCATCAAAATGTTGTTAGTGTGATCCTTTGCGTAAATAGATGACATTTTAAAACGGCACGAGACACCAATAAAATGATTTTAAAATAGAAGAAAAAAGCAATTTCAGAGCACTTGGTAAAGAGTCAGCTGTTGGAAGAGATCAAGACATGCTGCCTGGTTTAAAAGTAGGGGAGATGTGCCCCAGGGTTGCGTCCTTTCACTGTGCTCATGTGATCTGTATGTTAAGCAAAACATCAGAGATGCTGGGCAATTTCAAGAAGAGTGTGGCATCAGGAATGGAAGGAGGCATATTAGCAACTCATGACACTACCTTGCTCTCTGAAACTTGAAGCACTTACTGAGGAACAGCAAGAATGGTAGCCTTCAGTAAGGATAACACTTCCATATACGGAAGGTCCAAATCCTCACAAATGAAGCAATAGAGAACATTCTGTTTTTGTTTTGAGGGGGTGGGGTGCATCACTGCCCTGGTGGGAGTAGGAAGCCCAGCCTTGCTCCTGGAGGGCTGCTGCTGGATTTGGACTGTCAGCTCTGTGGGCCGCAGTCCCACACTCAACCACTGTGCCACTGGGGCTCAGTCAAGTACATCTTGAAAAATAAAGAAAAGGTCTGCGTTGTCAAGGGTTTTCTCTTGCTTGGCCCCACAGTCAATGCTCATGAAAGCAGCAGTCAGGAGATCAAATTGCATCACATGTAAATCTGACCTACAGGACCTCTTTACAGCTGCAAGACAAGATGTTTCTGTGGACTAAGTGGCGCCTGAACCCAGCTGTCGGTGTTTTTGATCGTCTCACGTGTGTGAGAGTTGGAAAACTTGGAAGACCAGCAGAGAAGCGATGCTTTTGAGTCATTACCCTGAGGAAGAATGTCGAAAGTATCACGGAGGGCCATGCACACTATCAACCAGACATTCTTGGATACATGCTGAGTTCAACTTTTCAATCAAGTGATAGCTTGATGACACCTCCTTTGAGTTCTGTTCTTTTTATAAGAATAACTTCTCTTGTGCATGGGACTGTGGCCCACTGGGACGGAGGTTCAATTCCAGCAGTGGGGCTGGGCCTCCTACTCCCACCACCGGAGAGCAGTAATGCCCCCCCCCCAAAAAAAAAAGAATAACTTCTCACAGAGGTGATTCCTCTCTGTACTTATTCTTCCTTCTCATAGGAACTCTGTGTCTGCCTGCAAAGGAGGCCCATGTGGGGCCACCTGACCCAGATCTGTCAGCCTCCTGCTGAGCTAGCACAGACTTTGGATTCTGTGGCTCTGCACTCACGGGTCTGTGGTCTCTGTCTTCCTGCTTCACCTCTTAGCACCGTGGGTCTACAGCACTGAGCGTGAAAAAGAGCCCTGGTTAGCATTGGACCAATGGACGGGAGTTGAACAAGCACAAGGTACCCTTTGGATGTCAACTTGCTTCTTGGTATAGAGTTCTTTCTTATACATCGATGAAGATCACTGGTTTGTCTCCCCAGACAGCCCAACCCAACCCAACTGGCAAAACGATGAACGCTTCTGTCGCAGAAGAAGTACAGCTAGACTTACTCTTAGAAGCAATGAAACCTTGGCGAAATGTTGTCTCACCCACTCTGGTTATCTCTTCAGGGGAGACCAGCTCCTGGGGGTGAAAGCAAACGAACCACCATGCGTGGTAAAGTGTGGAGACAGTGGAGAAGGGGAAACCATGACAAGATGCACTTGCATCATGGTGCCAACCATTGCCTCACATGTAACAACTGTGCGAATCGCGCGTGACCAATAGATTTTTGCGTTGTGCTGTGTAACTACAAGTCAGAACCAACACTTCTCTACCCAGCAATAACAAAGTCTGTTTTCCCAAAGACTGCAGCCAAGAAAACGACCAACCTCAGTTTCCCTCTGTGAAACAGTCAGTGCTGTGTCCCTGTTCACTAGATAGCAGCATATTTAGATTGCTTGTTTGACCCTGGAAAGTTCTTTCTTATACATCGGTGAAGGTCACTGGTTTGTTTCCCTAGACACACCAACCCAACCATCAAAATAATGAACGTATCTGTCTCAGAAGAAGTACAGCTAGACCCATTCTGAGAAGCAATGAAACCTTGGCAACACATTGTCTCACCTACTCTGGTTATAATCGAAGCTTCCGTTTTACCAGTAACTGGCCCTCCCTTCAAGGTGTGAGCAGTCTGCATTATGATGTAGAGGGATGCCGGAAGGACCTGGAAGGGGCTGGCAAAGGGCTTGAAGGGATTGAGGTGGAAGGTGGGGCTAAGCAGAGGTGGTGAGGAGGCAGGCCCACTGGAGTTTGGGAAAAGGTGCATGAAACCAGTATAGCATTGACCTCTGCCCCTCCTTGTGGCTTCAGGTGCAAGGCACCTAGACCCATCCCTGATGATGTCCCTGAGCGGACATACCTGCTGACCCGTTGTCTGGCCTCGCCTGTGGTGTCCAGGAGACTCTCTGAGGTGCATGTGGTTGAGCATTCAGGTCCTCGTCACCATCTAAGAGGTTGAATTCCACTCAGACTCAGGGGAAGGAAGACTTGGCAATCTGTATTTTAAAAGCCTCCACTGAAACCTCTGTGTAACACAGTCCTGCTCTGACACATCCGGGGTTGTCCGAGGTGGTCCACTTGACTTGGAGGCGACTGGCTCAATCTTGGTTTATGAGGGAGAACTCAGCTCCTCCTCTTCCCGGAGATCAACCCTCCGTGGCATTCCAAATCCTGAGAGGCTGCAGGCGACCTTCCCATGTGGCTGAGAGCATGTCCCAGGCTGAGACAACGTAGGAAGCTGGGGGAAAAGTTTACCTTTTGGCAAACTTGTAGGAAGCAGATGGATCAGTGTGCACTCCAAAGTGAAGAAGCAGGGTTCCACTGGTTTCAACAGGGGCTACAATTTGAAGTTGGCAAGGATTCTATCTTGCTCGGATCCACAATCCATGTTCTTGGAAACAACAGTCAAGATATCGAACAATCTCCTGAAAACAGTATGACCCAGTGGACCCAGCTGCTCTCATTCCTTCTCTCGAGCAAAAAAGTTGTGGGGAAAAATGTTGAAACCTGACTTCCTGACCACCTTCTGAGAAAAGCAGTTAATTTCCAGAAAGGGACAACAGTAGAAACTGCAAAAATAATCCTCAAAAAAGAAAACACAGGCAGTGGGCAATGTTCTTTGTGCACAATATGCCTCTGAGAAACCAGCTGCTTCAGACCCAAGGGGGATGTGTATAGTCCCCTCCCCCTCTCACATAACCTATTATTGCCACTCCCACAGAGGGATTGGCAGAGGTTGAGGGGGAGCATGGCCGGGATGATACACAGGCTTACTGGAGGACTCCTGGCAATTAGCTCACTGCAAGGCAGCTATATTTGGGAAACTTGAGTCTGCAGTGGACTGACTCTTGATAACTGCCTGGGCCTCTTGGTGTTTGAATTGTGGCAGTGTTTCACCAGAGCGTCCATGGGACTGGCAGTCTCCAGGCAGGTGCAGAATCAAGAGGACCCCTATGAGGGGACAGGGTGGCTCAGTAGGGGCTGGGCTTTTCTCCATGGGTCTAGAGCTCAAGTGATAACACCTACCTGCCTATCAGCCCATGCTCAAAGAGTCACTGCGTCCAACACCAATATCCAAGCCCTGTGTGAGAAAGAGAGTTTTGGGGACCATCGTTTTAGCCAGTTGTTTCCCTCAAGATTCTGATTTGGTCAATAATTGTCTGAGACCAGCTGGAGACTTGGGGATCAGCATCAAAACCATATCTTCGTTGGAACCCATGTGGAATGGTTTGTTGAGTTGGGCCCCTCCTGTTGTGAGGCTGGTGCAGAATTACCTGCCATCCTTGATTGCAAAGGCTCTGCTGTCTCCAGGAGCAAGGCTGGGCTTCCTACTCCCACCAGGGCAGTGATGCCACACACACAAAAAGAAAAGGTTCTGCAACAGGAGTGTGGGCTAAGTCTTTGAAGGGTCAAACATATAAATCAAAGGGACAAACAAGGCCACTGTGTTTGGGAAGCAACAGTCAATCTCTGGACAGTGGCGAAAAGAGAGAAACCAACACAGACACCTATGACACAGAGATGTGCACCTGGATGAGCTCCTGACAGAGAAATGGACTCCAGGGCTTCCCACAAGGGAGATGACAGACCTGATCTCCAGTGACTTTAAGTGGATGCAGGAAAAATAGATGGAAAGGAAAAAAAGAAACAATCGCAGTAATCCAGCCACTGAGGAATGCCTTAAATGAGCATTCTTATATAATGAAAGAAAAGTTAGAAACCAAACTGTGCCTTCTCACAGAAATACGGTAGGAAAATGCAAAAATAGTGCAGCTTAACAGCATGTGACAAACCAAACAGCAGGACAGAACCATTGGATACAAGAATCAGTGATCTGGAAGATACATCGTTGGAGAACAAAATACAAGACCCAAATTATAAAACTGACAGGTATTTATCGTAAGCCAAGAACACTCTGGGACACTATCAAAAGGAGCAGTATACTCCTGATAAATGACCCATAACATAAAGAAATAATAAATACCGGACTACTCAGAAATTAGCACTTCCCTAACATCATGAAAGAACATAAACTAACAAAGCAGCGAGATCATAGTGCTCCAAACAGAATTGGCCCTAAAAGGAAGTCATGTTCACATATACAAATCCAATGTTAAAGAAAAGGGGGCACTCTTTGCCAGCCTGGGACAGGCCTTGGTGACGTTGCAGGGCCGTTGACCGATGGCGGGTGGGGACTGGGTGTGTGTCCTGACGGCCTGGGACGGGCGGAGTTCCCAGGAGGATATTGCTTGAGGGAATAAAGCTGGGGGGGGGGGGGGCCCTGTCGGGAGCCTTCCGGCCCGGGCATGCTTGGCCTGGCTGCAGGCCGGATGTGCCTGGACTCTGTTGCAGTTTGTTGCCTGGGGTTTGTGGTTTGTCGCCTTTGTGGCTGTGGGCAGACCTGGCCTCTGGGGCCTGACTTGCGGCTGTGCTGCCATTCACTTGTTGATTTTGGGGATCGCGGTGTGCTGGTTGCCTAGGCTTGCTTGCCCTGTGGGGTTGGCTTGCTTCTCCCAAATCAGAAAAGGAGGGGATGTGGCTGATGACACGGCGTGTGTAGGTATGTGTGTGTGTATGTATGCATTGTGATGGGTGCTTTGTGAGTCCCCAGTAGAATGAATTAATAAAAAAATAATAATAATAAGCATGACATAGATTGGCCATGCTATCAGGGTAAGTGCAGGTTTTTCCACTTAGATCATTCACGCAAGATAACAATGGAACGATACTTTCACAAATGTGAAAGAAAAATATTATCAACGATGAATGCTATGTTTGGCAAAATTATGACAGGGAAATAAAAGTATTTACTGATAAGGGAAACTTAAGGACTTTATGGAAACTGGATCTCCTTTACAAATTATGAGAAAAGGAATTAGATGAGCAAGTAAATCTGTAACAATCGAGAGCAACCTACAAAAACTGGAGCAAAGAAAGCGTTACAGAAAAACATTCTGTGCAAACAATCCTGAAATTGAAGTGGGACTAAAATTGAAACGAGGAATCAAAGGCAACATTCTGCTACAGAGATATAAAAAGATAAGTAAACAATGGAGAGGGATAAAATAGACAATAAATTGTCAAACCAAGAATGTATTGAATCATTCGCAAAATGAAGAAACAAACGGTCTTGAAATTGAAAAGAAAACCACACAAAACATAATTTTCAAAGAAAAATGTGAAATTTCAACAAAACAAGATGAAAACCATATAATCAAGACACATGATAAGGAAAAAAGTAGATATCCGCAAGACAACCAAGAAACAAAAGACACAAAGCACAAAAACTAAGCGTGAAAGCTGAAACCCATAACAGAATGAAAAATATAGTAAAATGATAGAAACATAATCATATTTATAAATACAACTCTGAATATAAATTGACTAATATCAATTAAAAAAGACTAAGAATGGATTAAAAACCCAAGAGGCTTTAATATGTCAGATACATGCCTT
>PVJH01033912.1:0-21125 GCA_004026705.1 Nesogale talazaci | reverse complement strand
CAGCTTTGCTTTTCAAGCCAGGAAAGATGTCTTGTGCAGCAGATTGACCCAATGCCGGGCCTCGTTTCTTCACGACTGTTTCTGGGGACATGAATTGTGGCTCCAAGGCAGATGAAGTCCTTGACAACTGCCATCTTTTCTCTCTTTACGTGATGTTCCCTATTGTCCTTTTATGGTTTCTGATGTCTCTGGCTTCTCAATATGTGTATGAATGCTCTGTCCTGCTGAAGTGTGAGTCTGTGATTGGACACTGTATTTTTGTTACATTGTTAGGTCTGCCGTCTTCTTGCAAATGCAAGCACATCACATTGAATGTTGCCTTTGATTTTATTAGCTCTGCCTCGCCCATGTGGCAGGCTTCCAGCAAATAAAAAGCTGTGAAAGTCCACATTGTGGCGATGGCCACTTTCACTGTCTCTATGCTGTGTTGGTTGCTTAGGGTCTGGTGAGGCCACCAGGGCTGTGGTGTTGAGCAGGCACACATGGCTGTTCCCAAGAACATTCATTAAAGCCAAAGGAAAAAATTAAGTTCTTTAATTGCACTGAGTCACATAAGTACTCATACGTAGACAGGGCCGGTGGCTACATTGGACTGTACAGAACCAGAATATGTCTATATCCAGAGAAAGCTCTACTGGATAAGACTGCCCAAGAGCATGTACAGTGGGTGGCAGTCCCTGTTGTGTAATGTGTGTTGTTTTGGTTTTTTTTTGTGGGCATCACTCACTCTGGTGGTCGTGGGCGCTACCCAGTGCTGCTCCTGAGAGCTGCCGCTGGATTTGAACCGCCAAGCCCTCGGGTTGCAGTCCCGCACTCAACCACTTTTACGCCACCTGGGCTCAGCCGTGTAATGTGTTTTATCAGCGCATGAGAAAGCAGTAGGAACACCACCACTAAAATGCAGCGTTCCTACTCATAGCTGTACTCTCTGGGATGAGAGCTAATTTTCAACACATTCTGCGAAGTCAAGGAACATCTGCTACCTGAATATGAGGAGCTAACCCAGAAGCCTAATGCAAAGGGATATTTGTTTTAAGTGAAGACATGCAACATTTGTTGGATTTACCTACTTAAATGACTGTGCAGAACTGGTAGCATGTGGGGTGGATGAGGGTGGAAGGTGTATTTTGGTTTGGCAAAATGAATGTGTAAGTCCCCGAGGCAATAGAGACCCTGTCATCTATTCCTTGACCAAAGGGAGAGATGACTAAAGCAGGAATGCCAAAAATCAGGTTGGGGGACAGGAGGTGGAAGGCTGAGAGGAAAGTTGTATGAGCCTGTCTGAAACTGTAATGTATTGATCTGCTGCCAATTATATTTTTCTGGCAGTTTCTCTTGGACTCTGTGTCCTGCTTAATTGGCCTTGTTTTGTTTTGGTTTTTTTGGGGGGGGGCCATCACTGCTCTCCGGTGGTGGGAGTAGGAGGCCCAGCCCCACTGCTGGAATTGAACCTCCGTCCCAGTGGGCCGCAGTCCCGCACACAACCACTACGCCACCGGGGCTCAGCCCAATTGGCCTTGTTTTTATAAATAATAGGACACACTGATGGCCTTCCACTGATGGCTCCCTCATCTGCATGGTGTGTCTCTGTCCTGTTTAAGAAGACATGTGTCTATAAATTCCATTTCACCTTTGGGTCTCTTTCTCCCCTAAGGAGGCCTCATGGTGGAGTGGTTACCAGTTGGGCAGTGAACCTCAAGGCTCCCAGTTCAAAACTGCCAGCTGCACCTCCGAAGACAGCCAGAGCGTCCTAGACCAGTAAACAGTTGCAGTCTCAGAATCTCACAGGGGCAGTTCTAGCCCGTCTGACAGGGTTGCTGTGACTCAGCATGGATTCGAGGGCAGTGAGTTTTGATCCTTGTGACTCGCAAAGAAATCGGGTGGCTCCCGACCATAAGGATAGGTTGGCGGAGCATGGCGAGTGCCTGGACCAAATGAAAGTGTGTTCATCCAGAAAATGTACCCGGGTTGATATTAAATAGCCATGTATTTGTTCATCTACAAGGGGCAAAACTGCCTAGATAACACCACCTCAACCTCAGACCCCGGCCTCTTGGTGGAAATCTCGTTCAAGTTCTCCAGCTTATACTGAGCAGCTTTTGTGCAATAAATGCACACTACCCACTGGAATGAGTCATGGCTGACTTAGAGCCACCAAGACAGGTTTTCAGAGGCTGTCAATTTCATTCGGACCCGATAAGGTAGGCTCATCTTTGTCTTGTGGGTTTGAACTGCTGCTCTTGGCAATTGGCAGCTGAACATGTACCCCACTAGGCCACCAGGGCCAACATGAATTCCTCTCTCTCTGATCTTGTTACCAGGAACAAGACTCAAAACCCGTTGCCATGGTATTCATTATAGGACAAAACAGAACTGCCTTTATGAGGGACTGAGACCGTGAGCCCCCACCGCCTCTCTTTTTACGAGAAACAGTCGCGGGATGCAAACTGCTGACCTTGCAGTTAATAGCCTAACCGGCTACACCTGTGTAATTGTATAGCAAGTGTTGGCTCTGGAAAGCTCGAGCCTGTTTTGCCTGAAATACCGGTGTCCTCAGGATAGAGCAGCATCCTTGATCCTGAACGAAAGCCCCGCCCACTGTAGGAATTGAAGGCCAAGGTCATGTCGCACTCTCCTTACCCAACATTGTCTCCTCCCCCACCTTCTTGAACAGGTGTGACACAAGGAGAACTAGTCAAGTTAAGGCCTGGGGACCAAGGACAACCATGTTGGAGTCCATGTGATCCCAAGGAAGGAGCTCACCTGTGTGTGCCAGACATTTTCATTTGCTTCCAAAGCTGCCTCCTGGTTGGTTCTGCTCCCACTGCCCGCCCTGGTACTGAAGTGGCTTCTGCCCTCGGAGTGCAAAGGGACTTCCCTTCCAGAAGCCGGAGCAGACATGGTGAGTACCCCAGAGAACTGAGTAATATGTAGCATAAGGGGGTGAGGCTCAGTATGTTTGTTTGGTTTTTTTAATCTTAAGGGGAACAACGGTGTGCTCCAGACTGTTTCTCTTAGGAAGTGGCACAACATGATTAAATCCCAAGGCATCTAAGTCTTTCCTTTTTCCTTGCTCCGTCCTCTACACATCGGCGATTTTTCAAGCATTAAGTGCCTGAAAGGTGTCCCCATCCATAAGCGATTCTCAGAGGTGGCTCCACGAGACACGAGCTTTTCAGAATCTCCTAACCTCAAGTCAGAGCAGCTGTGGCTGAGGAGCGGAGCTGCAGGTCCTCGGGCGCCGTCCTTTCCTCACTTAGCTGTGTTCTAGGCTTCGCCCAGGGAGGGGAGCCATTGCTGTGTGCTCAGGCTGGGCTCTCTCCTTTCCTAAGCGTTACCTTTGTGGAAGCCCACAGGGACAGCTCTGTCCTGTTGCCATTCTAACTCTCACACTGTGTGGTGGAGTAAAGAACATGACAGGCAGCTATTGGGGGAAGAACCTTGACTCTTTGGGGGAGTACTACACGAGTCTTGACACACTGATTATCTGACCACAGGAATTGGGCTGGAGAGGAGAGTGAGTACAGCTGGACCATTTGTCTCCCAACCCATTTTCTTTTACCTACTGGGGGGAATTAGTCCAGTTAAGGCCTTGTTTTGGTATTGTTTCAGACTTATGCACAAGAAGTATCAGATTTTAAGCGGGACACTATTGAACGGGGGTGGGGGGTGAGGATGGGGTTCTTGATTAAAAATTTGGTCTCTATAGAGCAACAGAGATTTTTATAGAACGCAACACTAGTATTGTAATATATTTATTTTAATTTTAAAATGCTGCAGGATGTTGTTAAATTGTGAAAAAGTAGAACGTCTGGTTGCTTGACCCAAACAGACCCTGTATTCTAAACCTACACGTACCTAGAACTTGTCATCCATTTCTAGAACCTTTTCACATTCCCCAGTAGGTTCTTGGAATACTATATCTATTTATCTACACACACACACACACACACACACACACACACACACATATTTACTAAAGCAATTAAAAACAAAAACAGGCTGAGCCCTGGTGGCGTAGTGATTGTGTGTGGGACTGCAGCCCACAGGATTGACGGTTCACATCCACCAGCAGCTCTCCAGAAGCAAAGCTGGGCTTCCTACTCCCACCAGGGCAGTGATGCCACAAAAAGCAAAAACAAACAATAAAAACTGTTAGGGCTGAGCCCCGATGGCGTAAGTGGTTGAGTGTGGGACTGCGGCCCTCGGGTTTGGCACTTCAAATCCAGCGGCGGCTCTCAGGAACAGCACTGGGTAGCTCCCACGACCAGCAGAGGGCAGTGATGCCCCCCCCCACCGCCCCGGAAAAAAAAAAAAAAACAAATTCACTGTCATAGAGTTAATGCTGACTCATAGTGACCAAATGGAACAGGAGAAAACTGTACCTGTGAATCCCCCAAACTCTTAACAGTTTACAGGAGTAGAAAGTTGTCTTCTGAGGAACAGCTGGTGGTTTCGAACTGCCGACCGTGAGGATCGCAGCACAACACATAGCCACGACACCTCAGGATATGAAATTAGTGCATATAAGTTCTTCACTAGCAGTCAATTTTGGAACCAGTTTGTTATGTTTATAGAGAATTTTAAAGGTTTTATTAATATAAAGGTTTTATATTAATAAAACTTGTGAACCCTAAGAGGAATGTCTGTTTTTAACTGATACAAATGTTAATCTAACACCTATTTAAATTCATCCAGGAAGGAATTGTAAAGACTCTTACTACTTTTGTTATATATAATATAATACACACTGAGTCCCTGATACTTGAAATCTTCTTGCTAGTAGACATTGTCCTGGGTGAGATAAAATAGACACGCAGTGTCCCTGATCACAGCACTTGAACACAGAACTCTGACTTACATTTGAATGGTTTCTCTGAATATGTTAAACCTTTTCATAACCCTCATACCTAAGGGATGAAACCCTAAGTAGCATAGTGCTTTTGACTGCGATTTCCCAGGAAACACGTTAAATACTAGGTGACTTCAAAAAGTCTTTTGAATGAAAAGACAATAAAGTTTTTCTAAGGGCTTTTTAAAGCTCTTTTAGCATACTTGATTGATACATTCTTCTTAAAGCTAAAGCTATTGGGTTTGTGTGTGCATCGAAAGTTCAAGCCTCAATGTTGTTTGGCAGCAGAACAAAACCTTGCCTGATCCCGCACCACCCTCCCGATTGTTTGGTTTAAGCCCAGTTGTGTAACTGCCACTTCAGTCCATCTTAGCGAAGGTCATCTTTTTCACTGCCCCCTGACTTTATCAACCCCAGTGTCCTTTTGCAGAGACTGATCTCTCCTGGTAGCAGGTCCAAAGCACGTGAGACACCATCTCGTCACCCTTGCTTCTAAGGCGTGTTTTGGCTGTACTTCCGAGACAGATTGACTTGGCAATCCAAGGTACTTTCAGTATCCTTTGCCAACAAGATAATTCAAATCCGCCTGTTCTTCAGTCCGACTCTGCACCATCCTGACGGTTGTTCCAGTGCTTGAGCCCACAGCGGTAGCCACAGGGTCAGTAAATCTCCTTGAGGTCCTTCTTCCTTTCTCCTGCCCTCTCTCTTCCTTCAGGGACTGGTCTTTGCTGACAGCATGTCCCAAATAGTAAAGACGGAAGTCTTGCCATCCTTGCTGCTAAGAGGCATTCTAGCTGTCCCTTTTGGGAGACAAGGTTTGTTTGTTAGCAATCCGGGGTACTGAGAATATTCTTCTCCTGCACCACAGTTCAAGTGCACCAATCTTCTCCAGCCTTGCTTACTCAGTAGCCTACCTTCAGGCAGTAGAGAAGACCGCGCACACCTGAGTCCTAAAAGCAACCTCCTTGCTTTTCAACTAAAGGTCTTCTGCAGCACATTTGCCCAATCCAGTGTCTTTTGTGCTTTGAAGTGCTGTTTCTATGAGCATTGATTGTGGATCCAAACAAAACAAAATCCACCTTTACTCCATTCATCACACGTTCCCTACTGATCCAATTGTGGAAATTTTGGGCTTCTTTATATTGAGCTTTAATCTATTCTAAGGCTGCAATCTTTGATCTTTATCAGCCAGTTCTTGAGTCCTCACTTGCAGCAAGCACCATTTCGTCATCTGCACGGTGCAGGTTGTTCATAAGCCTTCATCTGAGCCTGATGCCACGTTTGTCTGCATTTAAGCCAGCTTCTCGTGTTACTTGCTCAGCATACAGCTCGTAGAATACCTTTCCTGATTTTATTTTATTTTTTTATGTTGGGGAGGGGAGGGGCATCCTGCCCCTCTGGTGGGAGTGGGAGTCTCAGCCTTGCTCCTGGAGAGCTGCTGCTGGATTTGAACGGCCAAGCCAGTGGGCCGCAGTCCCACACTCAACCACTACACCACTGGGGCTCAGCCCGCCTTTCCTGATTTTAAACGAGACAGTAGGCCTTGTTCTGTTCACCCAACTGCCTCCTGTTCCAGCTACAAGTTTCTCATGAACACAATAAAGTGTTCTGGAATCCCCATTTTTCTCAAGGTTATCCATAGTGTGTGATGGTCCACACAGTCAGATGCCTCGGCATTGTCAAGCGCCTCTTCCGAATCCAGCCCGGACCTCTGGCAGCTCGCGGTCGGTGCCCTGCGGCAACCATCGTTGGATGATCTCCAGCAGAGTGGTACTTGGATGTGATATCAATGATACCATTCTATAATTTGAGCCTTCTGCTGGGGTCCCCTTTCTTTGGAATGGCTACAAGCTGGCTCTCTCCCACTCCATTGGCCAAGTAGCTGTCTGTTGTCCCTATTTCCAGACAGAGACACATGAGTGCTTCCAGTGCTTCATCGGCTTGCCAAAACATTTCAGCTGCAGTGCCATCAATTGCAGAGCCTCGTTTGTGGTTAATACTTCCAGTACAGCTCCTACTCCTCCTTGTACCATTGGTTCTGCTCATATGCAACCTCCTGACATGGTGGAATGTGGAACAGTTCTTTTTGCTACAGTGACTCTGTGCATTCTTTCCATCTTCTCTTTGTGCTTCCTGCGTCATTCAATATTTTGCCCAGAGACTCTTTCCAGATTGCAACATAAGGCTTGAAGTTGTCCTTGAATTCATTCAGTTTCAGAAATACGGAATGTGTACTTCTTTTGTGGTGTCCTAATTCTAGGTCTATGTATTTATTTATTTATTTATTTTTTGGCATCACTGCACTCCGGTGGTGGGAGTAGGAGGCCCAATCCCACTGCTGGAATTGAACCTCCGCCCCAGTGGGCCGCAGTCCCGCGCACAACCACTATGCCATCGGGGCTCAGCCGGTCTATGTATATTTTATTATACTAGTTGCCTTTGTCTTCGTCAGCTGCCCTTTGAAATGTTCTATTCAGCTTTCACTGCAACATTTCTTCTATTTGCTTTAACTGCTCTACAGTTAGGAGAACATTTCCTGATATCCACATTGATCTAGTCTTTCTTTCCTGCCATTTAGTGACCTTTTACTTAATGGAGGATGTTTATGATGTCTTACTTCAACTCCTCAGGTGTCTGTCGGTAGTGTTCAATGCATCAAATATGTTCTTGTGATGTTTTCAAAATTCAGGTGCTATCGGCTCAAGAGTGTATTTTGGTTTTGAGGGACTTGTCTTAGTTGTCTTCAGCTTTAACAGGACCTTATGTATGAGCAATGGAAGGTCTGCTTCACTCAGGTCTGTCATCTGCTGGCCTGGTTTTAGCTGCTGATATTAAGCTTCTCTATTATGACTTCCCACAGATGTAGTCAATCTGATTTCTGTGTTATTTCATCTAGAGAAATCCTTGTGTATAAGTCACCATTTGTGTTGTTGAAAAAAGTTATTTGCCAAGAACAAGTAGCTATATATACTCGAAATGAAGTCGAGGCACCTAATTTTACCACCCAAAACTGGGGGGCTTTTTCAGTATAAATGTGTGGAAAAGAACTCAACTTATACTTGAGTATTTTTGGTAGTTGGTCTCACAAAATGTATAATGTGATCTCCAGCTTCGTTTGTATCACCAAGACCATATTTCGCAACTTTTGTTATTCCATTACTAATAATTATCACTGCATCTTGATTACATCGCTGAACAAGTTGTGACAAAAGATGTTGCTAGACTTCTGCAGTTTCTTCATCACTGCCTTTGGCGAGTGAGGCACAAATTTGAATAATGCATGTATTGATTGTACTTCCTTGATGACAGACAGATAGGACAGATAGATTCTCTCACAGACAGCATTGTATTTCATGATGAATTTTGCAATGTCCTTTTCTTTTTTTTTTTTTTTCTTTTTTCTCATCACTTCCCTGGTGGGAGTAGGAAGCCCAGCCTTGCTCCGGGAGATCTGCTGCTGGATTTGAACCATTCAACCATGTGGGGCACAGTCCCGCACACCACCCCTGCGCCACCAGGGCTCAGCTCTATGGATCTTTTGATTTCACATTTCATTTTTGACCACTTTCAGTTTTCCTAAGTTCATGTGCTTCACACATTTCAAGTGCAGTTCATTAGCATCGTTTTTTCAGCTGTTTCTCCTTACCTTGAGTCATGCCCCAGCGGGAAGCAAAGGTTCCCAAAGCTCCACCCCCACATGCTTTCTCTGATTATGTCACCATGGTCAACTCCCCTTCAAGAAAGCAGCTCCACTTAGGTCACATTTCCTGTGCCCTCTGACTGGAGGGGCCCATCGTCCCACACTATCCCAGGCAGTGCTCTGCTTCCACGTATTAGACCTTTAATGTGTAACAATGCTTTGAAGCTATGCATGAGGTTTTCAACAGCTACTTCCTCTAGAGCAAACCCCCATTCCTTCTTCATTATCTGTCCTTAGTCTGGAAGGTCTCCTGAAACCTGTTCACTTCCGGTGACCCTGGTGGCCTTTGAAATTCAGTGACATAGCTTCCAACATCAACACACATGGCACTTCAGTACAACAAATTGACAGACAGGTGGTTGATGTCTAAGGATAAGGTTTTATATTTATCCTTGGTGCTCTTTAAACCTTGTGATCTATGGTTTGTTGTCTGTCAATCACTTTGTCAAATTCACTATCATTATTAAAATATTTCTTTTCTATACTCTCACCCCCTCGTATTCTCCTTGTGCAGATGTTACACTTTGGGGTTCAGAGTTCTTGGATATTCTGTTGCTCCTGTTTTCCTCTAACCTGATTCTCTGTCTTTGATTTTCAGTTTGGCATGTTTTCGTTGACCTAGTGGCATCATGTGTTATGAGTTGGTCTGTTGAGAAGGTCAACAGTTTAAACTCACAGCCACTTCGGTGGGGAAAAATGAGACTTTCTCTTCCTATAAAGATTTATAGCCTCAGACAGACCATGGGGAAGTTCTTCTCTGTCATGTCTGAGTGGAATCTACTCATTGGCAGTGAGTTTAAGTTTTGTGGTTTATCGACCTAGCTCTCTTTTTCAATACACTTTTTTATTGTGAATCAGATCATCAGTTTTGTATTCAACAATTTAAGTTACTTCACATACTTCTCAGGAACTTGCCCTACCGCCCTCTTTTCATTACTTTGCTGCCTCTCATGGAAGACTAACTTCCCCTTCACTCAAGTTAACATCTGTATATCCTGTAGCCTATTGCTTTATCTTCTCTCCCCATCTCTCCCCTCCTTGGTAATGATCAATGTCTGTTTTCTTTGATATGAGTGCCCTTTTCGTATTCATAACAATGGACTCAGAATACTTTTCTTCTTGTGTTTAATGAATTTTATTCATCATAAAGCTCCCAGCTCCATCCAGGGGTTTATTGACCTATCTTAAGGCTCACTGATTTCACTTGACCCAGTGCAACCTCTTTCTGATCCCATTATGAGGACATTCTTCACTGGTATTATGGTGTATTTGAGGTTTATGACTTACTTTAGACATGTCATAGTTTCTTTTCTGATCATGTTACATCTCATGCATGTTACCTCCATTGGAGGTCCTCTCTCATGAACCAAGGTTGTTACAAATTTCCAGCCTAATGATTCCAAAGTCTTTGTGCAATATCTGAGTCTGATACTGATATTTTCTTTGTTTATGCAAACTTTAGGGGGAAAGCTACAAGTTCTTTGTTTTTCCACTATTAGTTCATTCTGCTTTCACTCATGTTTTGTTGTGTTCCTCTCGTTTTTATGGGAGGTAAATTATTTTCTTACACAAGGAGATGATTCAGTGATAGAAATGTTTTTTTTTTTAAATTTTCAACTTTAGTCAAAACCAAGAGATCAATGAGTAAGAAACATTATTATTAAATCTATGAAGTACATATGTCAGGACATAAAGGCAGAAAGCGAAGGAGTGAGGCGGATTGTCCAGGTGTAGAGAAGAACACAGAACCTTGTGTAAGTTCCCCCTCGACATCTCATTTCCCAGGATGTCAGCCTCACCCATCCTTTTGCACACATTGGGGAAGGTGATACCTTGTTCATCTATGATCTCTGATATTTTAGAACTCAGTGGTCTTTGACGATGTGGCTGTGGTATTTACCCAAGAAGAATGGGCACTGCTGACTTTTTCTCAGAGGAAACTCTACAGAGATGTGATGATGGAAACCTTCAAGAACCTAGACACAGGTAAGGTTGCCCCACCTCTTTTTCCCAATGAATAAACATAATATACATGTCAACTTTAGGTGATATGGCCTGAGTAATTAGAAGCAAACGTGACAGGCATTTTCAGGGTTATTGTGGGGCTTAGGCACTCCTGGCTTACCCAGGAATGTTAAAAAAAAAAAAAAAAAAAACTATGTAATAAGATAATTCTTTTGTTTTTTTCTTGTGGTGATAAACCATCAGGTTCTTTTAAGTGTGTCAACATTGGCTTCAAGGATCACATCAGGGCAAAGCGACATTTGAAGTTTGGTGCCTTTTAGCAGGTTGCCGTGTTTACGACAAACTTCATGTGTTGATTTAGCACGTATGTCCATTGATAGAGATGGGAGAGAGGCAGAGTATTGACACAGTGTCTGGGAAATGTGCTTGTCCACCTTCTTCCATCCTGACTTGTCTCCCAACAAGCTCCGCCCTGCCTTTTCTCCCTGAGAAACAAGAGAATGCCCTCAGGAGAGAGGACTGTTCTGGAGATGCAGTGTCAGCACAGGAAGGCAAAACCCCTTCCAGCGACCAAGCCTCCCCTGCAATGACACTGCAATCAACTGGAAGTCATCATTTTAGATTTGGGGCGGCCCGACTTAACATGATGTTTAAAGTTTTATATCACTTGTCTCAGGCCCTCTGTGCTTATGGGAAAAAGACCCCCTCATTGATTTCCCTTTATGTGATCTTTATGTCCTTGCATTCTACGTAGCACTTTATTATACTTTCATATTGAAATCCTACTTCTATCACCATCAAACCCAAGTGCTGCAGAACTCTTTCTTAGTGTGATCATGTGTCAATGTCTGTTCAGACCATGTCTGACCACAAAGGCTTCTGTGGTCCCATAGTTTCATTGTGTGTGTGTTTGTGTGTGTTTAAAAGGAAAGTAACTCTCTTTTGGTTCACTATTCCCTCTTGACGTGTTAAAAGACCAAACCTAGGCGCTTGTGGCATGGGTGGAATTCAGGCAGAAGCAGAGGGCATAGCAGCGGCAGTTGCTGTCCGGGAAGTCCACTGTATGGAATAGTGTGGCTCCATGTCCTCCTCAAGGCTTCCCCGGCATCCCCTGCTGCAGTTCTCCAGCCTGTGGCCGCCATGACCACAGCCAGGATGAGGTAGACCAGATGTGGGCTCCAGTGTGGTTTGCATATGGTACTTGCACAGGGTCTAGAGCAGGGTTCTCAACTCTCTTAATGCCACGGCCCTTTAGTCCAGCTCCTCATGTGGTGAGGACCCCCAACCATAACATTATTTTCATGGCTACTTCATCACTCACTGTCATTTTGCCACTGCTATGAATTGTCATGTAAATATCGGATAGGCTGGATCTGATCAGCTGGCTTCATTGTTACAAATTGGATATAATTAAAGCATAATGATGAATCCCACAAGCAGTATGTAATTATGTACTTGAAATATTTCATTCTAGTGGCAAATAAATGAAATTTTGTCTTGAAGCTTGGTGTAGCATAGGTAACAGTCTTCACACCTGCTACTTGTCTGCGAGCGTATCTGCATGTGGGCACATGCTCCTGGAGACGAATAGAGGAGCGGTGTTTCAGCTCTTAAGACCATGAGAAATGGGTGTTTTCCATGGTCTTAGGTGACCCCTGTGAGAGGGTCGTAATACCCCCAAAGGGTTTGCGACCCACAGGTTGAGAACCGCTGTTGTGGGTCATGTAGCATCGTACTTTACAAAACTTACCGTAGACACGGGTGGAAGTAAACCTGTACATTTTTCCCCATTGCCAAAGTTTCATAACAGCCAGGTTTCTCGAAGACTTTTTTGCATTTCCTGTGTGTGCATTTCCTGTTCCTCATAAAGCCCCATACTGCTTCTTTTCTTACCGTGAAACTCCACTTAAAATTATTGGGTCAGTTTTTCAACAGGGCAATAATGGACCAGCATTTCTCATGAAGGATGACTCCTGGTTCTCTATGTTGGGAGAAGTTTCAGAAGTCCATGGTCTTGAATGCCAATACAACCACCCGGAGAGCCATGTGCGGTGAGTAGTGTGTGTCAGTGAGCAGGAACCCTTGAGGGTTTGTTTGTAAAACTAGCTTTGGGCTAAGCCCCGGTGGCATAGTGGTTGTGTACGGGACTGCAGCCCACAGGGTTGACAGTTCAAATCCAACAGCACCTCTCCAGAGCAAGGCTGGGCTTCCTAATCCCACCAGGGCAGTGATGCCACACACACACAAATTAAAAGAATAAAAATAAACTAGCTTTAAAAATAAACTAGCTTTAAAATGGTTTGTCCACAGAGGTTTTCACAACCCAGAATTCCCATGCGTGTAAATCAGATAATTATTTGAACCATACCTTATCATCACAAAGCTCCTCTGACGATAATACATCCTCTGTGACATGATTCGTCTGTGCAACAAAATTAGACAGTGCATGGCAGAAAACATACATTTCCTCTGTAGTCCTCGTGGAGTGATAAATTGAATGCTCGTCTGAGGAGCTAGCCTCCGACATTAACATCGGGGGTTCAGTAGACGCAATTGCACAACAATAATTATTTAATTAGTATAGTGAAGTCAGAGAGAGCATGAGAAAGAGAGAAATAATCAAGTCCGATACATTTCACGGTAGCATGCTCACCTCAGCCCTGCCTGGTGGTCCCCGTGGAGTGAGAGAGAGTGAGAAGGTTAGGAGAGCACATGGGGAAAGAGAGCAGGGAGGAGAGGGACAGGAATGGGGGTGGGGGTGGAGGGGGGAGTTCTTTATTCTGACCAAGCCGTATATATATATATATATATATATGTGTGTGTGTGTGTGTGTGTGTGTGTTTATATAAATATATATGTGTATTTATATAAATATATATTTATATCTTTTGGGGACATGCAAGACCTTAATTACATGTAAAAACATACGTCACAGGAAGTGTACAATACTCAGGAATAGAAATATACCTCGTCCTTGGCTCCACGCAAAAAAGAATTTAAGCCGAGACCTGGGATGTGATCCAAACAAGTTTTATGAAGGTTAAAGAAGTTTCGGGTTTTCATTGGCACCCAGGAGATCCCTCACCCTGTGGGATCAAATAGGGGAGCTTCTTGAGAAAGAGAGGTGCGGTTGGCTCAGGACCGCAGCTGAGCTGGGCTACATGGCAGAGCAGCTGCTGGGAAAGAGCTTGCCCAAGCCACAAACTTGGTGTTTTCAGTTCTCCCACAGGGAGGTGTGATTTACGACCCCAGTTGACCCCCATTGGCTGAATTTAATTTACCTGGCTTAGGTGAGCCAATCCAGCTACAGCATTGCTGGCTGTAGACCTGGATCTTTGAGCATGCCCAGTGGGCCATTTCTGTGCAGAGCGATAGCTTTATTTTAAGCAAGACATAATGGACCCCCTTTTCCCTACATTAGCTACCTTCAGTAGCTAGTTCAGAAGAAGTTAACCTTCAGTAATCAGGGGCCATCTAGGGGCACACACCTTAGGGCGTACATGTGACAAAAAAGGCCGACCCTAGACTCAAATATGGCAGCCTAACCTTGATCATCCTTGGGTGAGCGTGACCTCTCTGTGACTACTACAAGAAAGTAGTCTACTACTATCCTAATCAGAAGGGAGTGGGCCCTGCTTAGGGTAGGACAGGCTATACAGCCTGTTTGTTCTAGATGGCTGATAACCCTTAGGGAAAATAACCCCTGACCACCTTTGGTTGACCTTCAAGTGTAGACAGCCGTATGCCACGTGTAGCAAGCAGCTTAAGTTAGACATATATTTGAGGGAGACAGCTTGGAAGAAATCGTTTCTGTTCCCCACAAATTCTAATGCCATGCTTCCTTTTTATTAAACAGCATATATACAGTAGAGACTCTCCATGATTGTGAAGAAGGCAGAGTAAAGGTAAAGCAAGAAGAAAATCAGTGGGAGGAAACCTTCAGCTGGATGGGAAATCTTTCTAACCCCAGGAGAACTCCGGTCAAACTAAAGTCTTCCGAGTGCCTGGAGAGTAAAAGAACTTTCGTGGACTATCCTTCATTTGAGCATCGCATTGGATCTCATCCTGGGTACAAACCTTACCATCGTGATGAATGTGGAGAAGACTGCCATTGTCCCTCTTACCTAAAACTGTGCATGAGAGAGAAGCTTTGTGAGTGTAAGGATTACGACAAACCTTGTAGTTTCTCCTTAACCCACACTAAACAGTTAGGGACTGCCAGTGTAAAGAAGCCCTACGAATGTAAGGAGTGTGGAATGGCCTTTAGTCGCTCCTCACACCTGACTAGCCACCTGCGCATGCACAGTGGGGAGAGGCCTTATGAGTGCAAGGACTGTGGCAAAGCCTTCAGTTCCTCCTCGGCCCTCACGACCCATGTGAGAATTCACACCGGAGAAAGGCCCTTTGAGTGCATGGAGTGTGGGAAATGCTTCAGCGACTGCTCATCCATCAGCAGACACAGAAGAATTCACAGTGGCGAGAGGCCTTATGAGTGTCAGGAGTGTGGGAAAGCCTTTAGTCGCTCCTCGCACCTGACTAGCCACCTGCGCATGCACAGTGGAGAGAGGCCTTATGAGTGCAAAGAGTGTGGCAAAGCCTTCAGTTCCTCCTCGGCCCTCACGACCCACGTGAGAATTCACACGGGAGAAAGGCCTTACGAGTGCGTAGAGTGTGGGAAGTCCTTCAGCGATTGTTCATCCCTGAGCAGACACAGAAGAATTCACAGTGGAGAGAGGCCTTACGAGTGTCAGGAGTGTGGGAAAGCCTTCAAGTGCTCCTCCACCCTCTGTAAGCATGTTAGAACTCACAATGGAGAGAGACATGGTGATAATAAGGACTATGGGAAAGCCTTTAATTGGGCCGCATCCCCCACAGGAATGTAAGGAACGTTTGGGAGCCTGAGTCCTCATAACTCTCGGGCCATATTTGAAGAGAAGAGATGCACTTTATGCCTGTAAGGGGTGTCGGGAAGCTGTTTGGTGTCCTCATGGCTCAGCAAGCACGTCAGGATTCAAGGAGGAGGGGCGCCGTCCCCCTGAAAAATTCCACACCCTTTATGAAGTCCTGACGTGCGGGGGGTGAGCAAAGTGCATGCCTCAGCTCATGGCCTGGCAACACACGAGAAAATGGGCTCGAACCAAGCGGTGTCTGCGTAAAAAAGGTGCGAAGGCTTTCAGTAATCTTCACAAGTATCTGAAAGAAAACCTGGGAGAGAAAGCATGTAGTTGAAGAGTGAGAGGGGAAAGTTCCTGTGTTTCCCTCTCAATACTTTCCAAGATGGGCGGATGCATAGGGCCGCTCACTTACTTGCTGCTGCACATGAACCAATTCCTAAACCCCCCTCCGGGGGGGAGGGGAGGGGCAAATAGAACTGCCTCTTTGGGTTTCCAGGGCTGTCACCCTTTACAGGAATAGAAAACTTCTCTTTTTCCTGCCTGGGAGTAGCTGGTGGGTTCGAACTGCTGATCTTGCAGGCATCGCTCGGTGCCTCACCCATGACGACACCAGGGCTCTTTGCAAATGGAAGACATTCACTGACTGCCTCTATGAAATAGATGAGGAGTCATACTTTGGAAAAATCATGAACCCGTAAGGAATACGGAAACACGTACAAATCATTTGTAGTTCTTAAAAATATATAATATCCTGTGGATCGATCTTATGAACGTAAAAGATGAGGAATCCTTCATGGTCTGTCTCTTCACTCACCCCGGTGTGACCTCTCAGAGACGTCCTGTGACTGTAGGACAAGTCACCATGTGATGAGGGCATGTGACTTTGGATGTGTCCCAAGAGGCTATTTGGGTTATAAAAAAACCATGGTACAAGCTGTGTTTTGTTCATGTATATATGTCATAATTAAAAGACAAACCATCTTTTATAAAAAATATAAGTTCTCACAAACTCACTGGTACTTTGAAGTGTGTTTTCCTTTTTCCAACTGCATTTAAGTTTGTGTACTCGTCCACATTAGAATGCAATGTGTCCTAATTGTAGAAGTTTTTCATTTAATGGGAAACCATCAGGAAAACCTTGAAAAACCACTCAGTGTCCCACCATTCTTCCTTTTGTATCTTTCTTGTTAACTGCCTTTGTGGGCAAAGCATTGTTTACATGTAGAATCCAAGTCATGCTGTTCGTGCCATGATCTGTAACTATCATTTTTTGCTTGTTCCCCTTCTCTCCCACAATTTACAATCCCCGGTGTAATGGCGAGAAAGCCCGCACAGAAAGTTTTAACCTAATTTCTCATCACCTCACAAAATTAGTCCCACACAGGTGGTGCTGGCGGCATGCCTAGTGTGGTTGGGAGGAAGGCCCTTCTCGGAGGAAAGGCTTGGCAGCCTAACAGAGGTCCAGATGATGATTTTTGAGACTAGGCCTTAATATGGACAAATTTGCAGGTTCCTGAAAAGTGTGCCATCGGGAACCGAGACCACAGGTACTTGCGGGCCACACTGATAGCAGCTGTTCTCCCTGATAAGGGCACCTCAGCAGTCACATAACATGCCACCTAGGAATCTTCCCATAGCTGCCAATAATTACCCTGCAGGGCTTTTGAATCTGTAATTTCAATAGCTAATCCCTCCGCAGTGGACAGCCAACTCCCTTATGTGTAGTCTCTCTCCTCTCTTGTTCACTTTAGAAGCTCAGCTGAAATCTGTCCATCATGGATCATGCCATGACTGTTTGAAATGTAGGTGGTAGACCTTTCATCATGTAAAGAATACACAGCCACCACAGTATGGCAACTTGGTAGATGAGTACTTCCAAACCACACTCACTGCACCAAGTCGATGCCAACTCATAGCAGAGGAATAGAGGGTGCCGGAGAAGCTGAGGCTACAGACTAGTTCCCCGAGGATGGAGAGTGTTCCCCTTGGGCCAGTGTCCTGATCTAAGTTTCTAGTTGCCTGAACTGTGAGAGTGCATTTCTATCCTTTAAAGCCACTCATGGTGTTTCTGTTGTAGCCACACCGGGACATGTATGGTGGTAGCCTTGACCCATCTTACAACCACCTGGGGGGAGATTTAAATACTCATGATTGACTCCCAGCCCCAGAGATAACAATTTGCGCCTGTGTGAGACCCCGAGACCCATCATTTAAAGATGTTTCTTTCCCTTGTTAGTCTAGGGAACTGCAGCACCTGTGAAACCCTGGCACGCTACAACGCGGCTCTTTCCCGATTTTCATTAGGAACGCCTGGATTCCTTTACAAACAAAGTTGGAACCCCTGGCCCCACTTACAGCTTGTCTGCAGCTCATCCGGACATTCCTAATGTTAACATCATTGTTCAAACACGTCCCTGCCATGGCATCAACCCTAACTCACAGTGACCTGATGGAACAGTTGAACTGCCGCCCCCCCGCCCCCCCGGGCTCCTGAGACTCTTTCTGGTTGTAGGTGACCTCAGGTTTCTCCTGAGACACAGCTGGTGGGTTTGAACCATGGACCTTGTCCTTGTGAACAGCTCAGTGCCTAGCCCGCTGTCTTGGGCTCTTTGTTAACGCCATCAGCTGTGTTTCATGTGAGCCAAGGCGGAGGTCCAGGCCTTCAAACAAGCTGGAGGAGTCCTTCCTTACCCTTGCTGTCCTTTAGAACCTTAGGGGATTTAAAATTCCATATGTCACTTAGACTGCATCCCAGACCAGAGGAATAGAGGATGGTGGCAGGGGAGAGGGGGGAGTAGGCTGCTGCCTTCAGTGCATTTTAAACTCTCCAGGAGATTTCAATAGACAGAAGAAGTCAACTGAATTCCCCGACTAATGCCAAATCAGATTCTGGTGATGCCAAGTGATGAGACCCAGATTCTCCCATTTTCTCTGGGGCCATTGTCTGTAGCCGCAGCTGAGTCTGCTTTACCTGATTATGAGAGGGTCTCTGCCTAGCTTTGGGGCAGTTCTTACAAGGAAGAGGAGGTTTGGAAGAGAGGTTCGGGGATCAGATGGCAACACTCAAGTTGAAGTTGGTCACATCCATCGCTCTCCTACAGGACGAGAGGGAAGCCAAGGGAGGACTGAGAAGACCTCTGGGTTCCAGGTCTCCACCTCCAGTGATTCTGTCAGTGGTGGTCAGACAGTAAGTATCACAGAATGATGTTCTCCCACGAGAAATGAGGGAGGAGGATGGAGGGGAGGTCTGAGAAGACCCTCTGGGGTGAGTGGGTTTCCAAGTTCCTACCTCTAGTGATATTGCCAGTGGCCATTCACTGTCTGTGGTCACTCAGGTCTACCCTGCTGGCGTCAATTGCTATTGACCAGACACTCCGAACACCGGTTCACCCCTCATGTTCCAGGCTCCGAAGGGAGGGAGCTTTTGACCAAGTAAGCTCATCCAGTGCCTGCCATCCAGATACCAGAGTTCAGGATGATAACCCCCCCTGGCTTCATCCATTCTCCCTAGATGCAGACACAGCCTTTAAACCCTACAGCCAATCAGTTGCTAAAAAGTTGATTCTGACACCTGGTGTGTTCATGTATCTCCAAACATGTTTCTCGGATTTTTATGGCTGTGACCTTTAGAAGCTGGATGGCCAGAATTGTTTCCAGAGGTGCTTCTAGATGGATTTGAACAGCCTTTTAGCAGTTGGGGAACACCAGGGACTCCTAGATGCAGTGAACAAGCACTTTGTAATGCCAAGCCATCAACCGAAGTGAAGCAAGGGGGTATGTATAAGAAAAAGGATGTTTCCATTTTACTTTACATGTACCAAGCAGTAATCAGAATATACATTTAAGGAATCATATTTGTAGTATTTTTATTCATAAACAGAATAATGAGCAGTGTGGAACTTGATTGCTGTTAGCCGGAGGTTGAAAACTAGGTAAATCTCAGAAGTGTGTGTGGGAGAGAAAACTGGTGTGTTGGCGGGGAAGGTGAGTTCATCAGAGAATTGTTCCCCTTGGTCCACACACACTGATTATCCATCCCTTCAGGCTCTCAGAGGCTTGCAAAAACAAAAGAGCCGTGTCACTGCAGTAGTTCTTATAAATCTCTTTTATTTTTGAATGCAAATTTAAATAAAAGACAAACAGTTGTATTTTAGATCATATGTATTATTTCAAATATAGGTAATATATTTTTCGGACTATAAGATGCACTTTTGACCCCCAAAGTGGGGGAGGGGGGGCGCGGAGAGACAAGGGTCCAAAGGTGTGGTACCTCAGAACATTTTGTATACTGGTACTGTTTGGTGAGAACGCTGAATCCTAATCACTAGTCCACCAGGGAAATATTTGGTTCAATATTTTTTTCTTGTTTTCCTGCTCTAAATACTGGGTGTGTCTTCTGGTCAGGTGCATCCTATGGTCCGAAAAATATGGTATATTATATGTATAGATAGAGAAACTTGTGAGAACTGGAGCTTCCCAGGACTGCTTTATTTGCCCGGGTCTTAGAAATCTCTGGTGAAGAGGGCTACAGGTTAGGCTCCTAATTGCCAGGTCAGCAGTCTGAACCCCCAGGCTGACTACTCCCATAAAGGTTTACAACCTCAAAAACCCGCGGGGGCAGCATTGGGGGGTTTATTCAATAGTAGTTAATTTTTCAGTGAAAGTTTTAAAACTTGGAACAGGAGGCAATCTTCTATTCCTATTGCCCTCTCTTAGTGACCTATTGCCCTCTCTTAGTGAAAAATACTGGAATTTTCTTACTCTGACAAGTCTCCGCCTTCCACAGGTTCCAACTTTGACTGGTTGTACTGTAACATTCAAAATGCCACCCTCCCCCAATTATAATGTTCCCTCTACAATGGAAAAAGTTGAAAGCCAGCCTAAATGATGCTCTCAGCCATCAGCGGAACTGAATCACAAGTTACTCATTTGTTAGGGCTGGGCACAGGATTCCTAGTTGCTCCAAATTTGATGATTGGTCCAAGTTTTTCCAGAAGTCCATTGACTTCTTTGTTATTTTATTTTTGATGAGTCAACTGCTTCCAGCCTTACTTTTACTTCAACTAAACTTATTATGAATTTAATTAGCATTTTCCTGATGCTAAAGAGATTAGGCTTTTCATTTTCACGCTACTATTGAACATTCCACTTTCTATTTTGTACCACATATTCAATTTTTAAATTCTTTTCCTCTATCCAGTGAGCTTTCCGTAGTCTTTATCATTTGTCAAGAAGTCTTTATATATTTTGGCTTGAAGTACCTCACTGGGAAAAGCAAATAAAATTTTTATGATGATCTTTGGTTGCCCACTCTACCCTCTAATGACTATTTCTTAATGTATCTTAATATGATCCAAGTTATGTTGTTTTCATTATATCTAGTAATATTTTAGGCATCGAAGGAAAACATTCCTATTCATTAATGGTGAAGCTGCTCTCTTATATTACCTCTTTCAATAATTGTAATAAAATATGCATTGCAAAACACTTGCTCTCTCAACTCTTGAAGCCTGGAACTGAACCCACCCCCAAGAATCAACTCTCGATTTTGACTCAGAGTGACTCTATAGAAAAGGACGGATTGCACGTTGGGTTTCTGAGCTGGTACATTGTTCCATGCATAGAAAGCCTCGTTCTCCCCCTGAGTGGCTGGTGATTTTGAACTGCTGACATGACAGGTAGCAGCCCAACATGTCAACCCACCACACCACCA
>PVJH01033911.1:0-21122 GCA_004026705.1 Nesogale talazaci | reverse complement strand
CCCCCTCCCCACACCTGACTGTGCATCGGCCAGTCTTCTTCCTCAACTCGCTCTCATCCTCCCCACCTGCCACCTGAGCCAGGAGGGTCTCCCTGCCTGCCCAGCATCCCTCACCTCCGGCAGGGGCCCCATCTACCACTGCCTGACATCTCGTGCCGACCCTCTATAAGCAGGGAGGAGGGAGCTACCACATACTCCCCTCCCCCTCCCCGACTGCTGTCGTGAATAGAATCACCCCAGAAGCCTGGGGCTCTGGAGGCCAGCAGGGCCTACAATTGTGTGCCTCCTTACTGGCCTGGCTCTTTCTGACTGGACCCCCTAGGCTTCTGGGCTTCTTCTTCATGAGTGTAGGCTCACGCAGTGGTCTCTGCCTCTCTTGTCCAGCCTGTGGCCTCTCGTTCCCCTCCCCCCCCCCCCCCCCCCCCCCCCCCCCCCCCCCCCCCCCCGCTCCCAGGGGCCCACACTCACGTCCACGATGAGGAAGTCGAGCCAGCACCAGGCATTGGTGAAGTACTTCTGGAAGCCGTAGGCCACCCACTTGAGCAGCATCTCCAGCACGAAGATGTAGGTGAACATCTTGTCGGCGTACTCCAGCAGCACCTTGACCGTCTTCCGCTCCTCCAGGTAGATGTCCTCGAAGGCCTGCGGGCAAGGTCGCACAAGGACACAGCACCCTGAAACCACCCCCCCTCCCGGCTCTGGGCCGTGGGGGCCTGCTCTTGATAAATCTCCGGTGAGGGGGCGCACCTTTGTGGGGTGTGAAGGTGTCTTGAGTGGGGCACTCACAGCCAGGCCGGCCTCAGTTTACCAGTGCGTGCCCCCAAACGGAACCACGCTCACTGCCAGCAAGTCGGGCCTGGGGTCCGGGGACCCTGAGGCTGTTGACTGGCCTCGGGAACCCCGGAGCTGCCGGTGGTTTCATTCTGCTGACTGTGTGTGTTTGTGGCTGCCATTTGATGGTGTCAACTCGACTCGACCTTCCACAGGAAGCCATGCTGTCCTTGTGAGGGCCTGTGGAGTCAGTGGGGGCCCGGGGCTCCCGCCCGCTCCACCCTCTTGGTTAGAGTTCTGTTTGAGCCCTGGCTGCTGTCACTGTGTCCATCCCCCGTCTCGGTGCTGTCCACCCGGCGGTGGACATGGTTTCCACAGGAACCAGCTACTAACTGGAAGGTGGGTGGTTCAAGGCCACCTGGAGCAGCTGGGCAAGGAAGCATTCCCCGGATGCTTCTGGAAAGACGGCTGCAGCCAGTGTGCCTTGGAGTCAGAAACCCCATCTGGTCCGTCCTGTGCCGTCTCCACGATGGTTGCGATTGCCCCAGCCCAGCCCATCCAGCGAGGGTCCCCCTCTTGTTCTGGGACCCTCTGCTCTAGGGAAGCATGCGAGCAAAGTCTCGCTCTCTCAGGGGCCTCCTGACTGCACTTTCTCTCAGGCAGCTCTGTTTGTCCTTGAGGTGGGCCACAGATTTGTCAATATTGAGTGCGAGTGCGTCCGCTCCTCGAGCGCTTCCTTCTTCCCAGTTCAGCTCTCACCCGCACGGCAGGCGAATGAAAATGCGGCAGCTTGTGAAGGTTACGGTCAAAAGCACAAGACTCAAAACAGAACAGAACTCCGGACCTCGATTCCCCCCCCTATCACAGGGTGCCACGAGTCGACTGAGAGGCAAAGGACCCTTGGCTAAAGGTTGTCTTTAAACCAGCAAGCTGATTTAAAAGCCAGCTCCTCAAGGAACGGTAGCAAAGGCCGTATGCAGGCAGGAAGCTCTGGGAAACACCAGGCTTGTTAGATGAAGTCCAATCTCTTCCAATGCTCAGACTCTCTCGCTCACCATTCCTAAGTGCTGAAAGTTGTCTTTCTCCATCTCCGCAGTTTCTGCCTCAACCCACAGGCCCCGAGGCAGCCGAGAGATCCCAGCAGGTCCCAGCGGCCTCTTCTGCCTCCAGCTTCTCCATCCAGCTTCTGGTTGTACCTGTTCCTCACCAGCCAGCGTGCGCTCTGTGGCTCCCAGGCTAGGTTACGACACACGTCAGCGAGGGCCCCCCCGGGACGGGGAGGGGTGGGGCAGCCTCCAGCCTGTCACTCTTGGGCCTCCCCCGGGGGCTGGCCACAGCAAGCCAGGGGGTGAAGGACGCATGGCTGAATCATAGCCGGGCCAGGGTGGCCAGCGAGACAGCCATTTAGGTGTCCCCATGGGGCCAGGAGAGTAGTTCCAGATGGTATGTTTTCTTCCGCTTTCCCCCCTGGATTATATAAATGATGCATGCTTCTTGCCAAAAAAAGGACTAATGGTATTGGAGCTACGGAGAAGAAAGTAAAAGTTGCCTCTGATTTCACGATGCCAAGTAACTAGCAACATTTAGATCAGTGGGTCGCAACCTTCCTATTGCCACACCCTGGTAATACAGTTCCTCATGTGGTGGTAACCGTCCCCCTCACCCCAACCATAAAATTATTTTCGTTGCTACTTTATAACTGTAATTTTGCTACTGTTATGAATCGGGTGACCCCGGTGAAGGGGTCATCCGACCCCCAAAGGGGTTGGGACCCAACGGTTGAGAACCGCTGCCCTGGACAGTCCACTGCGAATCTTAGGGACGCACTCACATGGATACATGCAGGAATACCCATCATTCTTCCTACAGGTTGCATTATTTGCATGGATTATAATGGTGGACCAGTGGGTAGGCTGTTCAGACTGCTAACCGAGGGGTTGGTGGTTCAAACCCACCGATTGCCTTGTGGGCGAGAGAGGAGGCTGTGTGCTCCAGTCAAGACTGACAGCACGAGAAGCCCCATCGCTGTCACTGAGCATCAGGAGCAGCTTGATGGCAAAAGATGACAAAGGATTTAGTCAATTACCCTACTATCCGACATCCAAGTCACTTTCCAGCGATTCCGAATAAAAACAGTGTTGCCGTGAATCACTTTATCTCTTACATTTCGCGGTTTCATTGTTAGACATCATTTTTAAGACTCTCATTAGGAGTAGATACCTATTTTGATACATTCGTCAGAGCGGCTCGTCAACTGTCCCAGGGGTTCATTAACACTCCAAGCCCGCTGATTAGAATTCAACTCTATACCATATCACATTGCTACTTTTACTTTCCTGGATTCCAGACCTCCCGGCACAGTTCTCCTTCTCTCCCTGGAAGAGCAGGGGGATTTGCAGAATGGACTTTAAACGTTTTGTCTAATTCTCTCAAAAATCCTTTTTCGGGAAATTTATTGTTATTGCTGATTTATTGATGACTTTCGGCATGCATGTAGCCCAAGATTTGAGGGTAAGTCACAAAGCATTGCTACAAAGTCAGAGAAACCTAAGGCGGAGCTATTGTTTCTCAACACACTGTTTCTCCTGCACCTGAGGCCAACTCCCCCCACCCCTTCTCCCAAGAAGTCTTCCTTTTGTGATGGGCACCTTGTCCAATGGCCGTTTCCACAACCTCGAGGGACTCACGATCTGTATCTTTTCCAACGCCCTTTGAGTTTGGGGAGAAAAACAAGTGTGAAGGGTAAAGTTTGTAGGCTGGATGGGATCATATTTCCCAGGGACACTCATAGGACAATCTGTGCTACCTCCCAAAATTGACCACGTGTATTGTCGTGATGGGGGATTAAAGAGTTCAACTTTCTTTACCTTTTCCCCACCAATGCAGTTTTCTATGTTCTGGAAACTTCTTCCTACTAATCCTCTGACATCCTCTCGTATCGTTGGAGAAATTTTTACCACGATGACCCCTTTGGAGTCCCAGAAATTGCCACCGTAACTTTCTGAGCTGGCCTCACGTACTTGATTTGAACTGGGTCCACAGCTCCCCTGAGGAGCCATGGTCTTGCTTGGACCTTGGTTTTGAAGGTGCCCTAAGGAGATACGGACAAATGTTTTACTGGAAGAACTTGGCTACAACCATCCACAGACTGCCGAGATGTGTTTAAACACATTGTGTTAGAATAAGTCCATTTATGGTATGAACTGGAATCCTAGGAGCAGTATCTTTTAACTTACCCACCCCTATTTCTGTCTTTGCCTGTCTTCTTTTAATATCCTACAGAAGAATTTTATTATTTTCCCCATGTACCTCTTCTACGTACATTTCTTATTATATGTACTTCCAGTTATTTTATACACACAATGCCTGGAGTGTAAGAAATATATTTGAGAAATACTGCTCAGAAATAAAAGGTCCTGCTTGTATGAAAAGCTGTTTATATATGTTTTATAACTGGCCATATAGTGATTTTAATAGGTTTAAACTTTTCCTAGATCATCATATTACCTATAGATGATAATATGTTTCTACTTGTTTCCAGTATTTTACATTATTTTTAAAATTTAGTTAATGATATTAGCTTGAATTTCAATTCATCTCTGTCCTAATTTTACACTGCATGTTTCATTTTCTTGGCTAATTACGCTGGCGAGTACGTCAAGGATAAAATTAAATAATGAGCAATAACTCGTGGTTAAATCATTCTTTTTCTTATTCCTGATTTTAATGGAAGTATTCCAACTGTTGTACTATTAATGAAGATAGAAGTTAACTGAGAGATAAAATTTCCACTAAATTACGGGAATCTCTTTTGCTTCTATTCTTAGCCAGAGATTTAAAAATCAGGCTTTAAGATAATTGCATGTGTTTTTTTTAAATCTTTGTCCCACTCACATAATTAGGTGCCATTATGACATTTGAGATTAGATGAAGCGATGACATATTTCATTTTTTAAAATGTATTGCTAGAGTTTATTTGCATGCATGTCTGTATCAATATTCAATGGTCTGGAGTGCACAAGGATGGTTTTCCTGTGGGTATATTTGGGATTTTTTTTTTAAAAAAGCTTTCTATTTATTGTGAATTGGGTGAAGGGTACAGAGTAGCTTAGTTTTCTTTTTAATTCATACGCAATCTGTTTCCCATCATGAACAACAACTCTGACAATGTCCCTTCGCTTATCTCTTTCCACTTCCTCCCTGGGTTTCCTGTTTCCGTTCCTCCTTTCCTAATCCTTCTGGAAGTTGCCCTTGGTAAGTGCTGGCCTGGGGGTCAAAAAACGATCATTCGCAGGTGTGTACTCCTCACTCTGAGATTGTTCCCTCCATCGCCCTACTGTTTGGCTGGAATTTGAGCCACAGGTAAGAGTTCTGTGCCAGATGTGGAGGGCCAGAGTCCTGTGGGGGTGTGTGAAGGCTCACCCTTATCTCACTGAACTGATAAGTCTTTAAAAATATATATATGAGCTGAATTTCATTCCACACCGTTTTCTCCCCCTCTCCAGGTACTTCTAATGTAACGCCTTTCAGAGCAGTTGATAGTTGGGCACCATTCATTCTTCTGGCTTCAGGATTACGGACCGATGGTCACACGGTTCATTAGTCCTTCGTGTTGGGGAGCTGACCCCAAGGTCGGCTGTTTGAAATCATCAAGGCACTCTGAGGGAGAAAGAGGAAGGTTTCCACTCCCACAGAGATTTACAGTCTCAGAGCAGTTTGACTCTGTCCTGTGGGGTCACGATGGAATCGACTCAGTGGAAGACAGTCGGGCAGTGAGAGGGTTTGTCTTGGACACTAGGGGCAACTGCAGCTGCAGACCTGACTCTGCAGCAGGTCTCAAGCAACGCGACTGTTTCTTGTCACTCCCTCACTTTCCTCTGCATCTAGGGAGCACGCCGGCATCACCAGCGGCACTTTGTGCAGGTCCCGAGGCCTGGCCCTGAGGCTTCTGCCGTCGCAGGGTGAAAACACCCTGAGAAACATGGGAGAATTGCTAGAGACTCAGTTCACTGGAGACACCAAAGCCTCACCCAGAGAAGGCCCGTGAAGTGTTGTCTGTGCGGACTGGAGCAGTTCAAGCCCGTGCTGCCCGTGGGCCAGTTGTGCAGATATGAGCTCTCCTGTGGAACTCACAGGAATGCGGTCAAGACTCTACTCCTATACCCTGAGCAAGTTCTCTTACATTTCTCGTGGCTTTTTCTTTCTTTGTCTGAGTCTGATGACATCTCAAGCAAAACTATTCCGAGTAGTTACAGTCTGTAAAGGCATAGGACTCTATAGCGATCAAGCTATTGCCCGTACAGAAAAGGACTCTTGTCATTTCCATGTTCCATCCTGAAGTCAACCGGGTGTACTATAGATTCCAGGTCCCCCGTTGTTATGGCTTGCATTCGGCTGTTTAATCATCCCCACCCATGCTTTCGCTCTCAGTAAGTCTGAACCATGTTGTTTCAGGCTTGCCACTTGAAAGTGCAAACCCGGCTTCCTTTTTGTGAGCCAACCCAGAATCCTTTGCTTCTAGCTGGTGAATCTTACCCAGTTACATTTATTATTGAGACATGTTCCATTTGGCTTCTGTTTTCCAGCTTCCTTTCAGTTTATATTTCTCCTCCCTCCTATCTTCTGCTGTAAGGTTCTGTTTTCTTTTTAAAAAACCCAAAAAACATAACCCTCAGCAGTTTGGAAGGGACCCCCGTCTGTTTTGTGTGAAACAGGCTTCTAACTTTAAACAACACACTTGGACTTCTTTTTCTTGATATGTCCCCGACGCGGTTTCGTAACAGCAGCGCTTGGCTGTCTATCCTCATTAGATTCACCGGTTGCTTGCCAAAACTCCTCTTCCCTTATGCCAGGCTGAGCTTCTCCGCCACAGCCCAGACGAAACGGCTCTAGCTGCCCTTGTTTGTGGCTGTTTAGAAACAAGATTTGTGAACATATTGTCAAACCACCCATGTCTGAAGCCTACGGAGATGCGTCTAGTCTGACTGCCAATGGTATAACAGCAGGCAGGCTGTCAGTTGTGGCTCCAGGCCCACTCAGGCACAGGGGAGGGCAGCCCAGAGGCTTGATTGACAGCCAGGGTGTCTCCCCTCTACCTGACCCCCTGGGGGAAGTCATCACAGAGCGGGGCACACGACCTCGCCTGTTCCATGGTCCAAACGCTTCTCTGTTAGTTTCCCACCCATGGGAGACTGGCATGTGAGATGCTCACGCCACCTGGGTCAGAGATACCCTCTCTTCTCAAGTGCCGCTCCCATAGACCAATTTGTACTGTCCAGAATCTGCTCCGGTACTGTCCGATGATCTGGAGACGGACTCTGAGAGACCTGAGCAGATGCCTGGGAGGATGTGGAGTGCTCCTTTGCTCTTCGTGGCCTCAAAACACCTTTCTTTCATGGTTCAGCTCTAGTTGCTTCCTCCAGGACGTCTTCTTGGATTGCTCCTGCTGGGGTGGTCTGTCTGAGGTCACTGGGAGACACCAGTCCTCACTCACCTCTCTCTTGCGCTGGTCTCTGTCCCCCCAACCCCCACGGAGCCCAGCTCCCCCACTGGACTGGAAGTCATGAAGTCGGGGCTGAGGTCTCCTCCTCCTGTTCCCCCACCGTGGCTCACGGGCCCAGACACACGGCAGATTTAGAAGGGATCCGAGGGGAGGCCTAGAGGCACAGAACGAACCAAAGCCCATTGCCCTTGAGTCGACTCTCCCCTCACGGGGACCCCCACGGTGACCAGAACAGCCCCAGAGAGGCCCTTAGATTGCAATCTGTCTGGAAGCCTGGCTTTTCTTCCGTGGCGGGGTTGAACGGCCAGCCTTCAGGTGAGGTGTCCAACGCAAACCATCTGAAACTCCGGAATCCAGCTGCTTGAGTTCAAAGGCCAGGCCCACCGCTCGGAGGTGACCGGCCTTGAGCAAGTTGCTCCGTGGGGCCAGGGAGAGCAGTCGTGGGGACCGAAGGGGACAGCGAGTGGAAGGAACAGCACGGCTCTGCCTTGAGAAGACGGCAGCTGCTGCTGCCAATTGCACGCTCCAAGTCCCGACAGAGGTCCAGACGCTGCGGGCGAGTGGACGTGTCCACGGAACACGGGCGACCTGCACCCTTTGTCAGCATGGGTTTTATGATCTGCAGCAAACTACGGGCTTTTAGTGGACCTCAGGGTTGGGCAGACGCCCCCCTGAACTCTTCCTGCTCCGGCCTGTGCATGTACACTCAAGCTCTGGGGCTTGGGGCAGCATGTTTTCAGCAGAGGCTCTGATCTGGCCTGGCTGTCTGTCTGGGACTGCACTTTTCCCACCCTTTCTGCTCTCTCCCCACCCTGCCCTTCAGTCCCTGGGGGGGGGGGGGCTGGGGGGGGAGGGGAACATACCAGTGCCCCGCTGCTGAGCAGGATCATGAAGATGATGAAGCTCTCGAACCAGCTGTGCTCCACGATGCGGTAACAGGTCTTTCGCAGCCGCCACCAGACCTTGCCTGGGCTCTGCGTGGTGTCCACCGCACAGCAAGGACAGCGCCGGACACAGCCTGCAGGGCGGGGTGGGAGGGAGGAAGCGGGGTACTTGAAGCTTTGGGGAGGCAGATTCAGGCCAGGATATGCGAGTGCCCGCGTCTGATGCTAAGAAGCGGGGATCGATGGGCTCACAGACAGACAGACACAGAGACAGGGTCTGGCAGGGACTGTAGGAACTGCCCCTGGGGCCAGAGCAGTTGGGGGGGGGGGATCCCCAGAGACAGGGCCCCAGCCTGGCAGGCCTGGGTGGGGAAGGTATCCTCTGGGGAAGCATCCTTGAGGGCTTAGAAATTCAGCTGCTATGTTCCCGAGATGTCTACGTGTTAGCCGGGTCTGAGCCTTGGGAAGGGTGGACCTCTGACCGGTAGCCTCTGCCGAGGTGCCAGGTGTTGGTTCAGCCCCTGTCTGATCCACAGCACCCCTCCACACACAATACCAGTTTCTAAAGGCCCCAGAGATGTCTCCTCTGTGTGCTGGGAGCCAGGGCAGGGCCAGACAGCCCAAGGTCCAACCGTTACTGGTCACAGCACAAAGGCCACGCCAGCGGTCCTTGGACTCCATGCACTGTGAGCAGACCTGTCACAACCCCCACCCCCACCGGGTGAAGGAAGAGCCCTCCAGGGGCAGCAAGGACGGGCTGGCGGCCAGGTGGGCCACTCGAGGCTGGGGCGAGGGGAGGGCGCTGCCGGGGTGGGGGTAACCTTCGGTGAAGCAATCGTCTGGATCCTTGACATCCTCTCCCAGGTCAGGGATCTGCTCCAGGAGGTCAGCGGTGTTGGTCATGTCTGCTGTGCTGCCCTCTGAGAAACTGTCCTCGTGGGTCTGCTTGGGGATGGGGGAGGGGAGGAGACACACACACACACACATACACGGGGTGAGGCTGGCCCCCAGTCTGAGGAACCTGAAGCTCGCCATGGGGAGGTGGCCAGCCCCTCTCCACTGTGCATGCTGGGAACCCAGCTGGAATGGACAGGCCGAGAGCTTCCACAGAGCCCTCCGACGGCCCCTCAGGGCTCGTGGGGCCTTGAGGGGTCTGACTCTCTGACTCTGGCCTGCAGGAGTCCAGGGCGGGGTCCCGGAAGAGGACTTGGGAGAAGGCAGACAGTAAGACAGAACAGACACACTGTGGTGTGGATGTGTGGACATTGATACAGGCAGTGGAAAGGGGCAAGCTGATGTCAGGCCAGGGACACAGTGGCCCATTCAGAACTGAACTGGCACCAGAGTCGTGAGCACACAACAGGCAACACAGGGTCAGGCGTGCAGGGGATGGGTCAGCCATTGCATCCACACTCCGGGGGCGGCCCAGTTCGTCTGGGTGCTGGCGTGAGAGGCTCATCCCGGGGCAAGCCCTAGACGGTGCTAGAATTTCCTGCCTGGCCCCGGGGTGGTTCTGGTTCCCATGACCCACATCACCTGAGCGGGGTCCTAGGACGATGTGTGCATGTGGTGGTTCCCGGGGTGCACTGGATTCTTCGTGTGTGAGCTCGGGTGGCCAGGGGTGGGCAGGGACCACGGCCTCCTTCCTGGGGTCCACGCACCCACTGCCGGTGGGGTGCTGCAAGCGTCGGCTGTTTGCTGCCTGTTTCTCCAGCAAAAGTGCTTTTCACTCAGAAAGCCGCCTCTCCTGGAGATGCTTCTGGGGTTCCCACCCACACCGCAGGGTGACCCCCTCGCCAGTGAAGGGCAGGCCTGGGGACTCCAGCAGGTGGGTCTCTTGCCTTGGGTGGAGACAGCCTGGTGGGGCAACTTCAGCCAGAGAGACCTGGGGGTTCCAGGCTGCAGTGCGATTTCAGCCACCCCCCTCCTGTGCCTTCTTCTTCATGTGCCTTTCTTGCTTCTCCGCCTCCTCCAGCACGCACGTACTCAATAGACTCACTGGGATCATCCGTCCAATCTCAGGTCCGGATACTTCACTCCCTTCACCCCTTGTCTCTACTTCCCCAACCTCAGCTGGTCCCATTTCACTCTGGCCCGGGACCCAGCTGCCTTTGCAGGGGGGTGCCTGCCTGCATCTTTAGGCGCATAACTGCTGCAGTAAGGAAAGCATTCTAGGATGTGGCCAGGTCCTCTTGTCACTGGGAGGTTCGGGATGAAGATGGGACTAGGCGCTGGGGGGAAAGGAGAAGCAGCCCCATCAGGGGCAGGCTGGGGGGGGGGTGACACTTGTCCCCTCCAGCACTGTGGTGATAGGGGCAGGCTGAAGGAGGTCCACACACGGCATTTCTTTTTGGACATTGGAGCCTCCTTCTGGGCTGTGGGATGGACGTGCAGGAGGCCAGGAGCTGTGGGAAGTGTTTCTTCATCCCAGAGACTACAGCCCACCCTCCCTTTTTATAGGACCCCCACAAGCTGGCTGCAAGAAAAGCAAGACATCAGGAAACATTTCAGTCGGAGAGCAAGCCCCTCCTCTCCAGCCTCTTTGCAGTCTGTTGTCAGTCCTCCCTAGTCACCACAAGCGTCCCCAAAGTCGGGCATCTCAGGGGACAACTGTGGCCGGCGCCATCAGGACAGTGGCTCCATTAGGCCGTCTTCCTCCAGTCCGGGCCACATTGGCCAAACCTGCCCCAGGTCCACGTAAAGGAGTGAGACTGCTTCGTAGTAAGTCACAGCTCCCAGACCAGGGGGGCGGTCAGGCCTCTCAACAAGGTTCTCAGCCCTCCCTGCAGCTTGACGTGAGTGGGGAGCAGGAAGGGCAAAGAAATGCATCTGTTGTCAGCCATGTCACGTAGCTCAAGCCCTTCCAGGGCCCAGGCAGGGAATAGAAGGAAGTCTGACCAGTGGAACTCGGGGCAAATGAGAGCGCGCACTCAGGGTCTAGCAGGTGGCACCACATGTCCCCAGGAGGGCAGCTCCTCTTCCAAGTTTGCAAGGGAAGCCGGCAACTCAGATGTGGATGTCAGCACTCGGGGTTTCCAGTAATGTGATCTAGGGGGGCAGTGGTTAAGCGCTGGGTTGGCCACATGGCAAATGAATGGCAAGGTCAGTGATACTTCTGTCAAGACGACAGCCTTGGGAACACAGCGGCAGTTCTGCCCCATCTCCCAGGGCCTCTGTCAGAGTTGATTCGGCAGTGGTCATGGGTCTGGCTTGAGTGCCCGTCGCTAATTCCAGAAGAAGTTTGTTGGTGGCCAGAACAAAAGCCAAAGGATGGTAGGGGTGCGCCCCCCTGGCAGCCTCTGCTTGTGTCCCAGGGAGAAGAACCGGCCATGGTCACCATGCCAATTACAGGTTCTCTGAGCGCCCCATCACCTCTCCGCGGCTGGGGCACTCCCGGGGACAACAATTGGCCAGACTGGGGACCAGGATGAGGACAGGTGAGAAGGCAGGTGGCCGGGTTAGTGCTGCACCCCAGCCCTGGCAAACCATCCCTCCCCTCTGCAGATGGGCTCCCACCCGCCTGTCACGTTGACTGCAGCTCCCATCAGCACATGCAGGTGCACAACCGGACCCTCTCACAGGCTGCTTTCGGGGACAAAGGGGTGCTTTACCTCCGGGCACCCTGGGGCGGGGGGCTCGGCTTCCCGCTGTGGCCGACCCTCGGCCTGAGCCGCCCGGGCCTCGGGCTCAGAGGAGGCGGTTTCTGACACCTGGCTCCAGGCCCTGGGCTCTGGGGGTGTCTCTGGGTCGGCAGACACAGGCTGGGATTCCTGCTGAAGAGACCCAGCCCATGAGCTGACCCCACTCGCTTGACCTCAGGACCCCCACAGCCACCTGAGGCTTTGCTTTCTGCCTCCTTCCTGGGGCCTCCGTGTCTGTGAAGACCCCCTCCCTCCCTCAGGAGGCTCCTGGGGGAGGTCTGGGGAAAGGCCTTTCGCCAGCCAGCCTGGCGGGGTCCTTCTGAGCCTCACCAGTCCTTGGAAGGGGACAGCTGGGCCTCTGTGCCCAGGTCATGCATTTGGGGAACTCCACTGCAGGACAGGCTGATTTCATGCATGACTTCCCATAGCATACCCTGCTTCTCTGTGCGTCTCTCTCTCTCTCTCTCTCTCTCTCTCTCTCCCTCTCGCTCATTTGCTCTCTGCCCCTGCCTCCTGGGAGCCAACAAGCCCAAGAGAAGGGAAGGAGAAAGGAAAGGAGGAGCCACCGGAACTGCTCTCGTACCTCCCCCCCCCCCAACCCCGGGAGACACTGCAGGGAATTAGAAGCTGTGATCCTGGCAACGCCAACTTCCCCCTCACTCCCACCCCTGTTGACATGCCTCCTCCCCTTCCAGGGTGGAGGCTGCCCCCTGGGACCGAGGGGAGGCAGGGAGATGGGTTCCCACATCTGCAGGAAGCACGGCTCTCACAGCCTGACCTCCCCTGTGTGACCCAGAGGAGCCCAGAGGGCCACTCCTCACGCTGGACCTAAAGGCCTGGGAGAAGCCCTTGAGCCCGGCTCAGGCCAAGGGGAAGCTGGGGGTGGGGGTGGGAGGGCAGCACTGTCTGTGTTGTCCAGACTCTGGCTTCAAGTGTTAAAAATAACAGGTTAGGAGATAAGATAGTGCCGTCTCTGACACTTCCCGTCTTGGGGAAGCTTATTTTTAAATCTCGGAACGAGCCCTGGGTGTTGGAGGAGGGGAAGGGGTAGTGGGGCGGTCAAGGGGGCAACAGCTCCTCTCCCTCATCCCTAGTCCACTGGGCTAGTTCTGGAGGAGGAGACCCCCATTAGGGCAGGGGACTGGGTCAAGGCTCCGGGTTTTGCCCCATCCTCAAGGGGAGCGTCTAACGAACCTCTCTTGCCATGCCACAGTTTCCCCGTCTGTACAGTTAGTTATCCCTTAAAGCACTCCCTTCCCAGGTCCCCTCCTGGGCTGACTTAAGGCGGGAGGCACGGGGGCTGTTTTCAGCATCTGGGAGGCTGGCAGGAAGTCCCTTCACCGCCCTCGCCCACCCCTCACCCGCCAATGCCGAGGTCCAGTTACTCTGAATGTCCAGGTAGCCACTCCCTGGCTCCAGGACACACCGCTGGTTGGGGGCTCACCTGCTTGCTGGACTCCTCCTCTGTGCCCAGACTGTTTTCCTCCTCGTCCTCTTGGTCGTCGGTGTCTGATTCGGCCACGGCGATGGGGACACACACAGGCTCCGGGTCCCCGGGGCTGCCCTGGCCTGGCCGGTTGCCCTCCTCAAACCGTGTCTCCTTGCGGGCTGGGGGGACTTTCCCCGCCTCTGGGGGCGGGGGTGAGCCTGAGGCAGCAATACAGCTGGGCAGTCGGCCCCGGGGGGCCGGTGGGACAGCTGGCTTCTGGGGCCGCCGCCGCAGCAGCCCCCAGCAGAAGTCCCAGGTGGTCCTCTTGAGGAAGCGCAGGCCCCTCTGGATGCGGGCCAGGGCCAGCTGGAGGTTGTTCATCTCGCCGTCCTCGTCGGGGGCCGTGAGGTTGTCGGCGCTGAAGGAGCTGAGCAGCAAGGCCAGGAAAAGATTCAAGACCTGGTGAAGCAACAGGAGGGGGGAGGGTGCTCACTGGATGTAGGTGTGTGCGTGTGTATGGGGGGTATGCCCCTTTCTGCAGCCTCACCTCCACGAGGGATGCCGCAGGTCCCTCAGAGGGATGCCCCTGAGGCCAGAAGGGTTGCTTGTGAAAGAAAAGAGAAAGCCATAGGCCCTCTTCCCAAGGGCGGAGACACAGTCTGCGTGGGGGGCACCGCCCAGGTTCAGTGGACGGCTCAGGGTCCGTCCAGTGTCACCACTGACAGACAAGGAGCAGGCCCCAGAGAGCAGGGGCTTGTGCCAGGCCACACAGCGATCCTGTCGCAGCTCTGCTGCCTTGACACCCAGGCCTGGCCCTCCCTACGCCCCTTCCTGCTGCCCTGGAGGGGCTGGGGTGGGTGGACAGTGGGCTGCTTCTGATAGTAGGACCCAAGTAGTCCCACTGTGTCCCTCCAGGAGGCCCTCTGTGGGACTTCCGGATAGACTCTGGCCCCATCCTGGAGAAGGAGGGGCAGTTCCCTGTCTCCGACTTCCCTTGGAGCCAGAGCCAAGTGCTAGGACTCCTGCCCTGGGTACACTGTCTGCCCCCCCACCCCCACATCCCACTGAGCTCTCTGGGGGAGGGGATTGAGTATGTGGGCCCCAGGGACCAGGTTCAAGAAACAATGGGTTTTGGGAGGCTTGGGGACACGGGGGTGGGGGTGGGGGTCAGCAGAGGCTCCTTTGTTGGCTTTCACCTGACTTTGGGGGTTAACCAGCCCATGGGGGACAAGCAGATCCTCGTCCTCAGAACTCCTGGACTCCCTGTGGGATCGGCCATGGCATGGCAGCTGTGTCTGCATGGTGTGCTGGATGGATGCCAATTGTGGGAACCAAATGACCAGGCTGAGGGCGTGGGGGGTGATGGGACGCAGACCTACGACCTATGGGGCTGAAGTGGGCCCAGGAGGGTCTGATGCTTCTGTGTCCAAAGGCATCGGTCTTGCCTTTAATAAATGACCTGTTGAGAGGGGTTCCCTCCCGCCCCCGGCGGGGGAGTGGTTCCCTCCTCCTCTCACCCAGAAGGCAGAATCGGAAATCCTCAGGGGCTATGATTTGGAGTCCGCTCAATGTCTGTGAGTTAAGAGTTAGAGACGAGAGACCCCTTGGAGTGGGTGGGCATAATCCCTCGGGCCTTGAGAAGGTTCTGGAGGACAGCTCGTTTCAGAGAGAAAATCTTTGACTTTGACTGAGAAAGAGAACCGCGTCTGTGTCCACGGACTGGTTGGGGTTCCTTCCCAGGCAGGGCATGGTAGACCTGAGTGTCTGATGGGCTGGTGTCCATAGGCCTCACCTGGGGACAGAGCCCCAGACACAGCCACCACAGGCTTTGGTATTTCTCCCTCTCAGGCACCCCCAATGGTGGTGCAGTTGGATGGGGTCCCCTGGCGGGGCTGGGAATGGGGGGGGTAGGGGGGGCGGCATTTGGTCCTTCCTGGTAACACACCCTGAGCTCTGGTTCCTATTGTTGCCAGCTCCCAGGAGGCGGCGCCCCCAGGAACCCTGCACTGTCCCAAGGCGGGGATGGGTGTCCTGTGGAGGAGAGGCTGGCCGTGGAAGCATGAACGTGTCCATGCCGACAGTTTGGGAAGTCTCAGAAGAAGGGCTGCCCTGCACTGCTCTCTGGAGAGGTGAACACGCGGACAGCGCCATCTTTAGTCTGTGGCCACGGGGGAGGGTCCATGCTGGGTGATCCGAGCTGCTCTACACTGACCGTGGGCCTAGCTCCTGACCTCTGTCCGCCCCTGCCTCTCCGGCCACAGCCCGATGTCCCTTTCCCGATGGCCCCAGGTCCTCCCCAACAACCCGCACCCTTATCGCCTGACCGCCAGGGAACTTGGGCCCTGGTTGGAAGCCCTGGCCGCCCACCCAGGGGCTTGTGGGCTAGACTCCCCGTGTCAGCAGAAGGTGGGCTTCTCCTGCGCTTTCCCTGCCAATCCTGGTGTGGCCACCACGCGCCCAGCACCGCTTCCCGTTTCGATGGCAAGCTTGCTTCCACCCACGCCTGCCCGGCAGGGGCCCAACTCCTGCAGCAGCCTCGAGGGGGCTGTGTGGGCTGACAAGCGTCCCTCCACCGGCAGCCTCTATTCTTCCCATCCCCAGGCAGATCCACAGGGAAGGAAGGCAGTTGCAGGGCTGTGTGGGTAAGGGGTGGCTCGACCCACCGGGCCTTGGGCCAAGCCCTCAGCACACTGGCAGTCACTGAATAAGGATCAACATTCCAGGGAAGGGCGAAAAGGAGGGGGGGGGCGCGGGGGGCAAGTGGAGCCAACCCAAGCGCTGGGCTCCACTGCTGCTGTGCACGAAGGCCCAGGTGCCACACGTGGGACCTCCCTGAGTCTTGGCCTGCCCAGGCGGGGCTTGGTCAAGGTGACCCGGGAAGAAGCAGGAGATTTGGGGGCGGGCACGGGAAACTGCAGTCCGCAGCACTCACCCCACGGCAGGCTCCCTCTCCTAGGAGCTGACTGGGTCCCTGCCATGGACTGAGACACAACAGAGGCAGCGGGAGCCAGGCTGGTAGATGCGAGGCCACCTGTGCACCGGGCGGCAGCTCCATGGTCACCCTGCACACTGACTTCTCACTGAATACACTGGCCTCCACCCTTCCTTCTAGGCCTACAGCCCTTTCTCCGGCATCTCGGGGGGGGGGGATCCCCACCCCAGAAAGACACAGGGCTAGAACCTGCCCTAGGGTAGACAGATGGTCAGGTAGACAGGTGGCCAGAACAGTGGGGCTCTCACCACAGATACTCAGAGCGCTATACAAGGTTACCACGAGCCTCATCTCACCTGGGATACTACCTGCCCGCACCCATGCTTAGCTGCTGGCTGGTCTTACCCCCTCCCTCTGCTAACACCACCTGCTTACGCTGTCAACTCGAAATCCTCCTCTGGGAAGCCTTCCTTGATTTCTCTAGCTGAAAGAGATCCCCCGGACCCAAGGATCCCTTGGGTTTAAAACTAAACTAGTTTAAACTAAATTAGTTTAAAACTAATTTCACACCCCTCCTCCAACCCCCCACGTCCCATCCCTTCCTCTCAAGTTGGTGAACACCACCAGGGTTGGGGCCTGTAGGTCAGCGTCACCTGGTAAGTCTCATAACCTTGTGCCCAGCAGGTACTTAGCAAGTGTTTACTGGACCGACTTTTTAAAATGTGGTGATTCCTTCATGATGAAAGCTGAGCAAACAGATACATGAGGAGTAGGTGAGCGAATGGTAAACAGGGAGAAAGAATACACAAGCGAAATGTAATGCAGACTGACTGACGAGCCGGTCAGTAAGTCTTGAGTGGAGGTCTGGGTGGACAGAAGGGTGGATGAGTGTGTTGGGGTGCATGAGAAAGCGGGTTGATAAAAGGTAGGGTAGGTGAATGAGTAGGTGAATGAATGGATGGCTGGGTGCCCAGGTAGACAAATGGATGGGTGAGTGTCTATTTCAACAAGTGCTGATGGACAGATGGAAAGGTGGTTGATGGACAGGTAGCGGGGTGGTAGGTGAATACGTGCACAGATGGGTGATAACCAGGGACAGGTGGTGGGTGAGTCCACAAGGGTTGGTGGCGCGGTGGGTTTGTGAATGAGAGGCTAGAGGGATGAGAGGACAGGTTCTTGGGTCGCTAGAGGGATCGATGTGCTGGTGGGAGGGTGGCTGAGGGTGGAAAGAGTCAATGCATGGGCGGTCAGAGGCAGAGACGAAGGAATGGGTCATGGGGCAGAGGGATGGAGACGGGGATACATGGAGGGGTCAGCGGGTGTGTGGAGATCTGGGTGGAGGAGGAGGTGAGTGAGCAGGCTGCTGGAGGGACTGGGAAATGGGTGGACACGTGAGTAGGGGGTGGGTGCGGGAGGTCAACTCACCACCAGGTTACCGATGACCATGACGAGCAGGAAGACCAGCAGGCACAGGGACTGGCCCGACACCTCCATGCAGTCCCACATGGTCTCGATCCACTCGCCGCAGAGGATGCGGAAGATGATGAGGAAGGCATGGAAGAAGTCCATCATGTGCCAGCGGGGCAGCAGGCCCGAGTCGCTGATGCGGTGCCTCAACTCTGAGTAGTTCTTGCCGAAGAGCTGCATGCCCACCACGGCGAAGATGAACACGATGATGGCCAGCACCAGGGTCAGGTTCCCCAGCGCCCCTACAGAATTGCCGATGATCTTGATGAGCGTGTTCAGGGTGGGCCAGGACTTGGCCAGCTTGAAGACCCGCAGCTGGGGAGGGAGGAAGAGGAGGGGGTCCCAGTGAGGGGCTCTGGACCTTGCTTGATTCTTTTTTTTTTTATTTTTTTTTTTATTTTTTTTTTACCTTGCTTGATTCTTATCTCCCTAGGGGTTTGCCTTAGAACTCGGGGCACAAGCTTAGAGCCCACCGTGTCTTCACGGGGCTCAGCTTGGGGAGTCTGGCCAACATCTCTTCTCCTTCATCCTCCCACCAGCCTCCTGCCCTTCTGAGTCTGACTCCCAGGAAGTACTCAGGCGAGCACGCCCCCCCCCACCCCCATCCAGAACGTCCGTCTACCCGAGCACAGGCATCCCCATCACGGTTTCTGCCTGGGCCAGCTCTCATGCCCTGTGGAGTACCAAATCACCTCCACCTTCCTCTTCCCTGCGCTATCAGAGAAAAGGAGAGGCTTATCATTTACGGGACACCTACGTATGCAGGGAGGGGGCACTTCACATATGGAGCATTTCCTGGATGCCAGGCTTTATTTAGCTCCAGGTAGGTCTAATCGTTTAGAGCTTCCAGTAATCACACGAGGCCAGCATTACTGTCACCTCATTTCTAGATGAAGAAGCCCACCCATGCCAAGGTCTATTGGCTTATAGAAGTTGAATCAGAGTCAGTATCCACAGCCTGGGCCCGCTCCACGGCCCCCACCGTCCTGCGTAACCAGGAAGGCCTAGGCAATGCCCAGCGTCTCCTCTAGAAGCTGTCCTCGATCCTATCAGAGCCCAGCTTCTCTCCCTGCCCCTCCAACCTCCCGGGCAGCTGGAGTTTGAAATGCAGCCCCCCAGGCCAGGGGCTTGGGCCTCCTCTGACAGTCAGCAATAACCCAGATGATAGGGCTGCAAATGAGCGTCTACGCCGTGCTGGGTCAGAGGCCCAGCTGAGCTGCCAGCAGCCCTATAACATTCCCCATGAAGACACCACCTCTCTGAGCCTTGGTGTCCTCATCTATGAGATGGGGGTGCAGTAATCCCAGTCCCTGTCCTGGATCCAGGGAGCACTGAAAGGGTCCTTTTCTGGGAACCCCAAGACTTTTGCAAGTCTTCAGGGTGGCTCCCCCTGAAGACTCACTAGGGGCTGTCTTGGTCCCCCCACCCCACCCCCTCCACTGCACTTCAGCAGGATCCAGCAGCTGTAGGAAGAAGCAAGACTAGTCCCATAGGCGGCCTGGGTAGTGACCTGGAGGGGGTTGTGTGGGAGCCCTAACCCGCCTGCCCGCCCTCTGCTTGGGCCCCGCAGGTACCAGGCGGAAGGAGCGGAGCACCGACAGGTTGCCCATGCGTGACAGGCCTAGTTCCATGAGGCTAAGGATGACGATGATGCTATCGAAGATGTTCCAGCCTTGCTGGAAGTAGTAGTAGGGGTCGAAGGCGATAATCTTGAAGGTCATCTCTGCCGTGAAGATCCCTGTGAACACCTGAGGAGGGAGGGGGAAGGCAGAAGGGAGCCTGAAGTTTGGACGGGACAGACCCTTCACCAGCCAGGAGTGCCCTGCCCCCAAATTCATGCTCCAGGCTGGGCGGTCATTGATGGCGGCACCAGGACTCCATAGGTCGCTCCACTTGGTTGACCCTGGGCAGCCCTTCAAGGATGCTGCTTGTCTCCAAGTGTGACAAAAACCCACCTGGCCATCAGGGCCAACCCAGCCAGCCCCATTGAGGGCTCTTGACTTTAGCCCCAGGGGACCATTGGGGGCGGGGGGAACAGGAGGGGCCAAGGTAGGCAGTCACCTGACCCAGTCACAGACTTCTTCAAGTCCATGTGTCCACAAGGAGGTCCCTACCCCACGCACAGGCCTGTAAATACGCAGGCCCACTCAGGACCTCCGGGCCTCTGTCCACATCAAATACCCTATCTCCTCCTCGTCACAGGGTGAACTCAGCTCATGTCCCACTAACCTTTCTTCTTTCATGTCAAAAAAAATGACACAGAAAAGTAACGACCAAATATAGAAGGAAAAAAAATATGTTCCTTTCATGTTTCGTGCACACAGTGTGTGTGGCAGAAAATCAAAACCAAGGTAACTGGAACACACCTACAACGTCCCGCATATAGCTACTGTCTTAGAAACCCCAAGGACAATCCTGTTCTGTCCTGTCGGGTGGCTACGCATCAGAAGGGACTTGATGGCCTTGGACAGGTGTGCCAGGTAAAGGGTTCAAATCCTGAGTATTAAATCAAAACACCCAAACCGAACTCAGGGCCATTGAATCGATGCCCGACTCTTCGTGACCCCATGGGGCAGGGGAGACAGAACCCTGTGGGTTTCTGAAGGTCACTCTCTGTGAGAATAGAAAGCCCTGTCTTTTGTCCCCAATAAAATGATATTCTTTACTGCAATAAAAGAAAAGAAAGCAACAACAACAACACAAAAAAAATGACAAAAAAAGAAAAACCTGTAAATAGTTCAAGGTCTGTTTGTTGATCTTTAGGAGCGTTTTCTGGCTGAGTCCGATGGGGTGCCGCACCCTGGCCCCAAAGTCTATTTTTGGTATTCAGTAGCAGATTTTGTTGTGGTTGTTTTTATTTATTTAAATAATTTTATTGGGAGCTCTTACAGCTCTTATAACACTCCATACATCATCTGTATCATGCACATTTGCAAACATTTTGCCACATTCATTTCCACACATTTTCCACTTTAGCCCTTGATGTAAGCTTCTCTTTCCCCCTCCCCCTCTTTTTTTAATGAATAATTTTATTGGGTTCTCACACACCTCCCCTCACGATCCATCCATACATCAATTGAATGCAGGCCTCATTGGCACACTTGTTGCCATCATCACTCTCAAAACCTCCTCCCTCCACTTAGGCCCCCAGTCCCAGCTCCCCATATTCCCTTTCCCCCACCCCTATGAACCCTTAATAATTTACAGATTGTTATTGTTTTCTCATGTCGTACACTGTCCAATGTGTCCCTTCACTCACTTCCCTGTTGTCTGTGCCCCAGAGAGGAGATTCTATGTAGATCCCTGAAATTGGTCCCCCTTTCTATACCACCCTCCCTCCACCCTCCCAGTATCTCCCCTTCCACCACTAGTCCTGAGGTAACATCTATCCTAAATTCCCCATGTTCCCGACTCCAGTGTACATCCCCTGTTCTAGCTAGACTTGTCTGGTAGAACCGGGAGCATGATAGTGGGTGGGAGGAAGCAATGGTTTTTT
>PVJH01033910.1:0-21184 GCA_004026705.1 Nesogale talazaci | reverse complement strand
CCTCCCTCTGTCCTCATCCCCCCCTCTGAGTCCTCCCCCAGGGCCTGACCACTCTTTAGTTTGGAAGCTCCAACTGCCCTGCGCATTTAGCCACCCCAAAGCTGCCTGTCCCCTGACCTCCTCCAACCCCTCTCTCAAAGGCAGACAGCCCCCAGGCTGCAGGCCACCTTGAAGCACAGCCTTTGTGCTTCTTTGGTGGGGCCTGCAGGGGCGAGGGGTGCCATCCGCCCTCGAACCTCCATTCAGAGACATTGCAGAGGCAGCTCCTCCACCCTCCCCCCAAGGACTGAAGAAGCATTTGGAGCTGACTGTCCTTGGCGGTTGGCTGGCTTTGTTCTTGGGCTGATGAAAAGGAGGATGATTAGTTAATGGCGTTAAGTGAAAGGGTGGGGGGGGGGGGGGGGCAAGGGAAGCAGAGCCTGTGCCCTGCACGAGGCCTGCGGGGCAAACAGCCTGCTTCAGCCATTCCTACTGCTGCCCCTCCCGGACAAATGACTGCACCTCCATCCCTCTCTGGCCCAGCGCCCCAACAGACACACATCACCCTGGGGGCTGGGCCCCAAGATGCACACGCTCTGCTCTCCGCCAGGCCTCCCAGCCCTCGGGCTGGCCTGGGCTGGGCGTGGCTCGGGCTCCCGCGGGCTGGAGACTAATGGAGAGGACAGAGGGGTCAGCTCTGAAAGACAAGGCTGATGTGGTTTTCTGGTCATCCCTGCGTCATCGAACGCCACGCAGAGCGGGCGGAGTGGGGGGGTGGGGGGCCTGTTCTCCAGCCACCTGCCCAGCCCGGCCACGTTTGCTGCCTCACGCTGCTCCTCCCCCGCTCTGTCCGGCAGACAGGCCGACTGCAACCCAAACCCTGGTCCACGGCTCTCTTATGTGACCTTCCCAGTTTCGAGGGTACCCGGCTGGTGTGGACCCCCTTTCCAGGCCCCAGGACATGGTGCTGGAGATAGTCAGCGGGCAAAGCTCCCCTTCCCGAAGCTGCGTCAGAAGAGCGGTCGGGAAGGAGAGGCGCTGCGGGCACCCCACTTCTGGCTGTGCCGCAGGCCCCATTCGGGCAACCGTGAAACCAGATCTGATGCCTCTGGCTGGGCCCGCCGAGCCACGATCGATCGATGAGGCGGGAGAGGGAGGAGGGTTGGGGCGGGAAGGGGGGGGGACGGGAGGGGGGGCAAAAGCTACCTACAACAGGTTTTCCAGAGATGGCCCAGCTCAAGACCCATGAACTTTCACCTCCTCTTCGTTCGGACTGGCCTCTTGGCATGACAAAGCACAGAATTCTCTAGAATCCCGAGTGGGCTTGGACCAGGTCCCCCCAGGGCAGAAAAGGTCCTGTGGCGTCCCCTCAGCGGCCCTGCAGAGGAAAAGGGGTCTGGAGACCCGCTGCTCTAGAAACCACAGCCCCAAGTCGGGCTAGATTCAAGCGGCCTCGGTTTGTTTCAGAGAGGGCACCTGGGCTAGAATGAAAAGGTTGGTCCCCCGAATTCTGCCTCTGCACTCCTTCCTTACGTCAAAGATGGACTTGCCAGAGCTCCACTCCCCGAAATTGGCACCCCTGAGTCTGTGGGACTCGGCACTGGGCTCTTCCCCAAAGCTGCCAGGGAGGGCAGCGAGGCTTGCGGGCAGTGCCAGGCCAGGCCGGCGGCTTTCTTCGCAGTGGTGCAATAATCCCAGTTCCGGACGCACTGAGCCCCAGCTGGGTTTCTGGTGGTAGGAGTACGGCGTGGAAGGAGGCAGCGGCCGGGAGAGTAGCCTGGGACCCGCACCGACGCCCCCACCCCTCGCCCCTCCACTGGGAGCTCCCCCAGGGCTATATCAGCTGGCAAGGTTGGGGGGTGAGGGTGCGCGCTGGTTCCCGGACCCGGGGCGACCCTGGGCATCCGGGTCAGATTCTCCCCGCAGCCGCTGCGGCCAGGCAGTCGGGCCGCAGACACCTGTCATGCCCCTCACCCGGCCCCCGTGCCCGCCTCATCCCCACGGCGCCGCTCCGCAGCGACGGGTTCTCAGGGCAGGGGCCCGCCCTCCGCAGGCGGCGCGGGCGGGGAGCGGGGGGGCGGGGCGCGGCGCCGGCCCCCTCCCCCGCCCCCCTGACGTCAGCCCCCGGCCGCCCGGGGCTCCCGCACTCGGCGCTGGCCCTCCGGTCGGGAAGCATGGGGCGCCCGGGGCTCCTCTGCGCCTTCCTGCTGGCCGCCTGCTGCTGCTGTCGCCCGGCCGCGGGTGAGTTCCCGGGGGGGCCTGCGCCCCTCCAGGCGCCGGCCAGGGCAGCAGGGCTGGCGGCGCGGCGGGGCCCGACGCGGGGCGCTCGGCGCGCGCTCTGCTCCGGGCTCCGGGACCCGGTGCGCCCCGCGCGCGGGCAGCCCTTCTCTGCCGCCCGTGTGCAGCGCCCGTCCTGGGGCATCCGGGGAGAAGGGGCCCGGAGGCAGCGACTGTGGGGAGTGGGGAGGGGTGGGGCCGAGCTTCAAGGGGGGTGGGGGTGGAGACAGTGCTTCCCCAGGTGCTTACCCGGGGTTGGGGGGCGCGGCGGAACCGGGACGAGGACGGCAGGCGCACCCCCAGTCCTGAATTACGCGGCCGCCTGTTGCTGGAAAAAGGCGGCTTTCTTGGCTGGATGGGCGCGCCGCTCCCTCCCCCCCTCCGCCGGGCGCCGGGCCAGGCTGGAGGTGAGCAAGAGGGTGGGGGTGGGGATGGGGGCGGCAGGGGAGCCGAGCTGGCTGGGGCAGGGGTGCGGGCGGGGTGGGTCACCGCGCGCCAGCCAGGCGGACGGGGTCGTGTCGTCGGTAGCGGAGACGGGAATGGTCCTTGCCCGCACTTAGCCTGTTGGATCTCCCGGGCGCGCTGGAAAACTCGTCCCTCCGGGTGGGAAAGAGCGCCCCAGCACCTACGGACTTTGCTCTGGAGCCGCGTAATAGCCGTCCGCTCCCGGGCTCGGGCTGCCCTTGTATGGCCCGCAGCAATGTCGCGTGTCCCTCTTGGCTCCCTTTCCCAGGTCCCAGGCGGGCTCCCGCTTGGGCAGGGGGGTGGGGGCGGGGCAATGCCCAGCCCGCTGGCCGCGCGCCCGGGAGACGCGTCCCTGGGGCTCGCCGTCTGCCGCCTCCCAGGATGCCTTTATTTCTGGGGAAAGGGCTAAGTCCGCGGCGGCTTTCGCTGGCAACACTCTAGCTCAGGGGAAACGGGGGCAGGGAGTCGGAGACCATCTCCTCTGCCCTCCACGCCCGGGAGCCAGCTCAGGGCAATAACCCCAGGCATCCCAGTCCACCCAGATGGTACCCAGTGACGTCACCGCCACGGCACAGGGCTGGCAGCACGCTGGCACCGCTGATGTCACCCCTGCCCACTGCGTGGGCCTTGCCTTGACCCCTGGGGGAGATTGACCCCTTGTCTCTCCCAACACTTTCAGGATGGAACCACCGACACCCGTGGGGATACTGAAGAAGGCATTGTGGGGAAGCCCCCTGGCACTGCGAGGGGCTCTGAGAGGGGATTCTTGGGGGCAGAGGGCAGAATAGTGACGTCTGCTCCTAGGGGAGGGGACACAAAGGGGCCTGTATGCCCCAGCCTGGCACATGCCTGGCATTCCCACTCTCTGAGCTCATTGGAGAGGAGGGGGCCCGGATGGAAAGGGGCCTTCCTCTTGGCTCCAAGCCCAGGTCGCCCCTCTGCCAGCCTCACTGCAACGGGGCCTGGAGCCCAGGGTCTCTGTTCCAAGGGCCAGGGATGACAACGCTGTCCCCTGAGCTGGGAGAGGGTGGGCCTCGTTGGGGGCAGGTGCAGGGAGTGGCTGAGTTTGGGGAAGGCTTCAAGTTCTCACAGTGGCAGGAAGCACAGCTGCAACGAGCCTTTGTGTGGGGAGGGACAGAGGGCAGCTGGAGCTGACACACTGCTGGGGGCATGCTCTCTGCTCACCAGGTGTGCCGGGAGAGGGGGAGCAGCCTGAGCCTGAGGTGCTGGAGGTGGAACTAGGCAGCACCGTCCTCCTGAAATGTGGCCTTTCCCAGCCCCAGGGCAACCTCAGCCTCGACTGGTTCGTTGTGAGTGTCAGGCGCAGAGGGCAGCAGGGGGGGTGGGGCGGCTTACCTCACCTGCCCCCCTCCCGCAACCCACCCCCAGGGTCCCCGACCTGATGGATCCCTCACCTCCACTCGCACCTGCCCTTAGATCCACAAGGACAAGCGACTGCCCATCTACAGGGTGCGCCAGGGCCAGGGCCACAGCGAGGCCGGCGAGTACAAACACCGGCTCAGCCTCCAGGGCAGAGGGGCCACTCTGGCCTTGACGCATGCCAGCCCCCAGGACGACGAGCGCATCTTCCTGTGTCAGGGCAAGCACCCACGGTCCCCGGAGCACCGCCTCCAGCTCCGTGTCTACAGTGAGTGCCCCTGTCCTGCGCCTGCCCTTGGCAGGGTGGCTCCTGGGGTGAGGTGGTCTCATGCCCCTTGTCCTTTCCCACCCACCTAGAAGCGCCGGAGGAACCAAGCATCCTCGCCAACACCGTGGGCATCTCTGTGAGCAGTGAAGAGCCCAAGGAGGTGAGGCGAACCCAGGCAGGCGGGGCGGGGCGGTCTCAGGGGCAGGGAGACTGACAGCCTACCCTTCCCTAGGTAGCCACCTGTGTGGGGCGGAACGGGTACCCAGTTCCTCAAGTCACATGGTACAAGAACCGGCTGCCCCTGAAGGAGGAGAAGAACCGTGAGTTCCACCGCACCTACAAGAACTTACTCTACTGGGACACACACACACACACACACACACACACACACACACACACACCTAGACTGAAAAACCCCTTCCTTCCTTCCTCAAAAGAAATCTCTGCTCTTGGTGAGGGTGCCCTCTCTCAAGCCCATGTCTGCAAATCTACTCACATAAATAAATCCATCTAGAAATTCACTGGGTTTTTTTTGGTACAGGTAAGACTGGTGCTTCTCCATTAGGCATCTTGATCGCCAGGGGACATTCAGCAGTATCTGGAGAGGTTTTTGGCTTTGGCAACGTGGGTGTTGTTACTGGCATTTAGCTGGGAGAAGCCAGGGATGCTGCCGACCCGGACGAAGCGCAGGGCAGCTGCCCAACTCCAGGTGGCATTGGGGCCGGGGTGGAGAAACTTGGGTGTAGGATAAAGTGACCAGGTTTTAACATTGGTAAAGTAGGACACCACTGACCAGAGGGGGGTGGCGTAGAGGGGGTATATTCCTATCCCGTTCTCCTACTGTTCCCTAGCTTGTCGTGCATTCTTTCTCAAAATTGGGACTTTTTAAAAATGCTGCAGGATGCGGGGGAAATTGTTTGAAATCAGGACCGTCCGCCCCGCCCAAAGCGGGCCGTCGGGTCACTTTAGTGTAGGGGGGATTGTGCGTGCCGTGACTTTCTTTGTTCTGGTCCGACAATGAATCTTTGGGACATCTCCAGGCCGGCCGAGCCACCTCTGCCCCGTATCCCACGGCAACAGCCAACCCCACGATTCCGAGCCAGGGCCTCGCCGTGGGGCAGGGCAGAAGGCCGGCATCGCCCTTCAGAGGCTGTATACTGTCATGGGAGCAGCCGCCTCCCCTGTCGCCAGCAACCTGGGAGACACACCAGCATGGTTCTGCCCTGTCCTATGGGATTGCAAGGAATCAGAATTGACCTGATGATTTCAGGCGTTGAGGTTTTTGGAGTGGCACAGTAGCTAGGCATTGTTCCTGCTCACGGGCACGCAAAGCCCAACTTTTCTCCCCACCAGAGCGGCTGTGTTCTCAAACTGCGGGCCTCGCAGTGAGCCGTTCAGTGTGTCACCACTACCCACCAGCACTCCTGTCACAGGCCACTAGGGCTCCCTAGCAGTGCAGTGTCCTTTAATGAACCAGCCCTCCCCCCTTTAAAAAAAAAAAAACACCAAATATTTGCACTCACCATTATACATGGCCGCCGTGTGAACCTGATTCCCTCCTAGGGGCCAGGTTCCTTTATGGCTCCCCGGGGAGACTCATGGGGTGGGTGTGGTGATGGCTGGCTGAGCCTTGGCCCCCCCACCCCCCACCCCCCACCCCCCAGGAGTTCTGGTCCAGTCCTCCCAGACGGCCGAGTCCAGTGGGCTGTACACCGTGCGGAGCGTGCTCAAGGCCCAGCTGACCAAGGAAGACAAGGATGCCCAGTTTTACTGTGAGCTCAGCTACCGGCTACCCAGCGGGAACCACATGAAAGAATCCAAGGACATCACGGTTCCCGTTTTCTGTGAGTGCTGTGATGTTCCCGGGGACCTGCCCCCTCCCTCCCTGCTCCATCCACAGGCCTGAGCACCACCTCTGTGTCTGCAGACCCCCCTGAGAGAGTGTGGATGGAAGTGGTGCCCACGGGGGCGCTGAAGGAAGGGGACCGTGTGGAGATCAGGTGTTTGGCTGACGGCAACCCCCAACCCCACTTCAGCATCAGCAAGCAGGTGCGGGGGGTGGGGTGGGGTGCACGCTGGGTGTCCTCAGGGCTGCAGGGGGGGTGTGGTGGGAGGAGGATGGTGCTCACCCCTCCGACCTTCCAGAACCTCAGCACCAAGGAGATGGAGGAGAAGACCACCGACCACAATGGGCTGCTGGTCCTGGAGGCGGCACTGCAGGAGCACAGCGGCCTCTATGAGTGCCAGGGCCTGGACCTGGACACCATGGAGCAGCTGTATTACCAGCAGGATTTGCTGGTGAACTGTGAGGAGGGGCAGCAGGCTGGCGGTGGAGACCGGGGCCCTGGGGCGTGCTGACCCGGGCTGACCCTGGCTGTGCCCGCAGATGTGTCAGCGGTCCGGGTGAGTCCCGCTGCCCCTGAGGGTCGAGAGAAAGGCAGCCTCACCCTGACGTGTGAGGCCGAGAGTAACCAGGCCCTGGCGTTCCACTGGCAGAGAGAGAAGGTACCCGGCAGGCCTGGGCTGCTGTGGGGCGGGCGGCTCCTTCCTGAGCCCTGACCGGCCCCGGTGTCTCTCTGCAGACGGGCCAGGTGCTGGGCGAGGGGCCTGTGCTACACCTATACGACCTGACTCGGGAGGCCAGTGGGGGCTACCTCTGCGTGGCATCTGCCCCCGCTATACCAGGCTTGAACCGCACGGGGCTGGTGCACGTGGCCATTGACGGTGAGGCCCTCAGGGCAGAGAGCAGGTGGCACCTGGGAGCAGGGAGGGGCCGTCTCTACAGTCAGACTGGTCCTGTCCTGAGGGCAGGGCTGGTCCATGCGTGACCTTTACCTCCTTGGGCAGCGCGGGGGTGAGAGGGACCTCCGTGGGGCGTCAGGCGACCAGCAGAGCGAGCTCCTCCCTCCCCCCACCCCCCAGGGCCCCCGTGGATGTCCTCCAGGGAGAAGAAGCTGTGGGTGAAAGAGAACGCGGTGACCAACCTGTCCTGTGAGGCGCTGGGACACCCTCGGCCCACCATCTCCTGGAACGTCAACGGCACTGTGAGCACCGCCCCACACGCTCAGGCTGCCCGCATGCCCGGCTCACCCTGCCCTGGGAAGCCAGGCCCAGGGCCCCGCCGCCCTCAGCTGTACCCCACCCCGTCCCCAGGTGCATGAACAAGACAAAGGCCCCCAGCACGTCCTGAGCACCCTCAGTGTCCTGGTGACCCCAGAGCTGCTGGAGATGGGCGCCGAGTGTGTGGCCTCCAATGCCCTGGGCAACAACAGCACCCGTGTCTTCCTGGAGCTGGGTAAGGGTCTCTGGGCTGCAGGTCTGGCAGGCCACGCCCAGGCTCGGGCATTAACTCCTGGTGCTTATCCTAACCCGCTTCCCTCTGCCCCCGCCCCCCACCAGTCAACTTAACCACCCCCCCACCCGACTCCACCACCACCACTGGGCTCGGCGGCTCCACCCGCCTCGGCACCTCCACTGCCAGCCCCCACGCTCGAGCCAACGTCACCTCCACAGGTAAGAGGGTCGCGGGCCCGGGAAGGGCGCGGGGAGTGGGGGTGAGGGGGCTGGAAGGAAGGCAGCCACTGGCGGCAGCAGGTGACGGGCTGGGTCTTCGTGGGGCAGAGAAGAAGCTGCCGGAGCCGGAGAGCCAGGGCGTGGTCATTGTCGCGGTGATCGTGTGCATCCTGCTGCTGGCCGTGCTGGGCGCGGCGCTCTACTACTTCTACAAGAAGGGCAGGCTGCCCTGTGGCCGGTCGGGCAAGCAAGAGATGTAAGCAGCGTCCTGGGCACCCTCCCCTGCCCCCCCTCATCGCATACCGCCCGGCTTGCTGCCCCGCCCCCCGCCCATGCCCACCAGCCCTGCAGGAGAACCAGGGCCCTGCCCGTTCTACCACCCCCCTTCCATGAGCTGGTGCCCTCCCTGCTGGCCCGGCCCACCCGAACCCCCAGTCCAGTCCAACTACCTTGCCCACAGACCTCCCCTGCCCCTGAGAGGTGCCAACCTCTTGCCTCCCCCCTCCCTCCCTCCCCCCAGCACGCTGCCCCCGTCGCGTAAGAGTGAAATTGTAGTTGACGTAAAGTCAGATAAGCTCCCCGAAGAGATGGGGCTCCTACAGGGCGGCACCGGTGACAAGAGGGCTCCCGGAGACCAGGTAGGAGGCAGTGCTCGGGCTGCACCCCCTGGGGGGGGGCCCTGCTCGGCCCCCTGGGGCCCCTGCTGGGCTGGGAGAGGGAGCAGGCCCACCTCGCCTCCCTCCCACCACTCCCACCGCCGCCGGCAGGGCGGTTCTCCGAGCTGAGCTAGCCTTTTCCTGGGTACCCCTGGGGTGCAGCTTCTCAGGGGGGCTGGATGCGAGGCTTGGTCTCCCCACCCCTGCCCTCTCCTTGCTTTCTCCCCCAGGGCCGCTAGCCTCCATCAACTCATGTTCCTCCCTCTGCCAGCCCCTTGAACTCACTCTGGCCACTGTCTTGAGGCTCCCCGCTTACTTCTCCCCCGTCCGTAGGGAGAGAAATACATCGATCTGAGGCATTAGTCCACGGACTCCGCCGAGCCCCCGCCCTGCCTGGAACAGCTCCCACTCGCTCTGCTCCCCAGCTCCCCGGACAGTGGCCGAAGCTCCCTCCTCTCCGGACCTCCAGAGAAGACCCCGTATATCAGAGGTCCGGTGGGTGGCGGGGACTGAAGCCATCTGAGAAGGGGACCTGAGGCCCCCTGTCTGGCCTCAGCCCACCACCTTCTCCATTGCCAAGGGTGGATCATCGCAAGGGGAAGAGGGGCCTGAGGACCCGGAGGGGGCAGGATTCCTCAGCAGGATGTGTTCTACACACGCCCTCCCCTCGAGGCAAGTACCCGTCTCTGACCAGCAGCTAGACGGGGCTCCCGGGTCTGGTTTCCTGTCCTGAATGCTGGCTTCAGTCCTGCAGCCCAGTCCCTGGCCGCTACCCTTGTCAGTCGCCGAACCCAGGCGCCTGCCCATGAGAGAGCACTCCTCAGAATCACCTTCCTGCCTGTACACCGTCCTTTCCCTGGGCTGCTGCTGCCACGAGCTGGTGTCCTTGCAAGACATGCTGGGTCTATCCCGTTGTCCCTGGCAGTGGCTGTTTTCCAGCACAGAGACCTCAGGCCCTGCCTTCATTGGGCTGCGACTGCCCTCAGGGGACTACCCACATCTCTGAGAGGGGCAAACGCAAGGCCCAGACCATGTTTCATGGAGATGAATGTAACTGTGGAAAAGCGTGGAATTTCTACAAATTGAAAAAGGGCTGGCCCAATGGAGAGTCTGGGAGTAACAGGGCTCTGGCCAGAGTTGGGGTGTGCGCGCGTGTATGTATATATGGTTTTGTTAGGTGTAAATTTGCAATTTGTTTCCTTTTATATATATATATATATGAAAAATAAAGCTTAATTGTCCCAGAAAACCTGGCCTCTACCTTCCCTGCTTGTTTTTCTTGTGGGCAAAATAATAAGCGTGCCCATTCCTACTTTGGTCACGAGTGGTTGCTTCCGCTGCCTGTGAGCCGTCACCCCACCAACAGAACAGTCCACGCCAGCCTCCCAAAGCACGCACGGCCGGCCTTCCTGGTTGCGGTTAGCAGGGCTGACCGGTCCCAGGACGTGTGCACCGGGATTCCCTTCGTGACCAACACACTCACGCTGCGTGTGCGTGTCCAGCCGTCGGGGTGGGTACTCTGGCGGGTTCCAGCACAGAATCCAGCAGTAGAATCCCTGGGCAGACTTCGGTTCAGACAAATCAAACCGCTGCCATGGGGTCTGGCCTGGCTCACAGTGAGCCTGTGGAGGGAGGACTGGGCTAGGATCTTTATCCCTGCGACCACCAGAACCCCCGGGCTCGTGCGCTCGAATGGGACATGGAGCTGCAATGCTAGCTAGCAGGGACCAGTGGTGAGCTCAACTTCTGTCCACTGCCGGGGACAACTGCCCCACTCCAGATAGCTGGTGGCCTGACCAGCCAAGTGCAGAGTCTGTGCCCTGGCCCCTGCCACACAGCAGCCCTGGGCAACTGCACTCTTTCCCGTGGACCCCGAGTAAAGTGACCAGACATTCCCCTTATAGCAATTTAATAACGTCCCACGGCATTTTAAAATTAAATATATTACAATATTATTTTTGCATTCTATTTTTTTTTTTTGCTCCATATAGACCAAATTTTTAATCAAGATGACCCCCCACCCCCCACCAATGGTGTCCCGCTTAAAATCTGGTCACTTTAACTCCCTGGTGTCAGTGATGCCCGCCCTCCCCGGCAGTGAGGGGCCACAGCAAGTCCGCTACAACAAAGGAAACTTTATTTAAAAATATTTTTTTTTGTACAGACATGGATGCTTGAAAAAGCTCTTTAGTTAACTGTGTATGGAAATGAAAAATTAATAAATAACATTAGTTTAACAGACCTCTTAACATTAATACATTGGCAAAATAAAATGGACTTAAATGAAAATGAATCTTAAAGCTCTGCTATTCTCCGTAAGAATATTTACCTTCTGTTTTCTTACTCTTTACAGGTGAGAGTGATTAAATACTGCTAATATAACTTCTTTATATTAATGACGCACTTTAAAACTGCCCATGAGAGCTCCTCTTGGGCCGGGGTGACCCAAGTGCACCCCATACCTTGAAGCGTCAGCGCGGGCTCTCCAGCCTGTCCAAGCCAAGCATTTCACAATCTGGAATGAAGGAACACTAGGGGGGGGAAAGAGTTGCTTCTCTCTCAATTCTTGACCCGGCACAGGCAGGGAAGACGTGAAGCCTGGCTGACAGGTGGACGATGCCGCCCACCCTTTCCCCTGCTGACCCCGCTGCCCGCCGAGCTGCCTCCTGGCTGCCCTCCCGCAGAGGGCGGGTCAGCTGCTTGATGCTCGGAGTCTTTGCGGAAAGAAAGCCGAATCTAAAGGGAGAGGCGGGCAGCAGGCCTAGGCCAGTCCAGCTCCCCCCACAAAGAGCCCCCCAAAGCAAACACCAACACAAATGAGAAACATACCCCAAACCCTTCCCCTTCGGGGGCGTCCCCCTGCAGTAGTCGTTGGTGAGGGCGCCTGCTCTCCACCACCTCCCTGTGGCAGTGTGTCTGCCGCCCCCGCAGGGATCGAGAAGACCCAAGGGAGAGGAGCCAAGGCCCTGGCACTTCCATATTAAGTCCTCAAATGCAGCCTGGGACACAGCGCTGCCTTAGAAAGGCACCAACGTGTGGCTTCCCACCCCCCTTGGTGTGCTAAAAATTGTTTTGTTTTGAATGAAGGAAAGAGATATATAAGGTTAAAAGTCTCACGTCACCCGGAGAAGGGACCTCACAGCTGCCATGCCCCTACCACATGCTCCAGAGGGGGTGGGCTGCTCCCCCGGGCAGGACAGAAACAAGGTGGGGACGGGGTCAGCAGGCACCCGGCTGGCAGGCCTCATCCCCTGGCCGACAGCTGGAAGAAAAGACGCACGGACGTCACTGGTCTCTTCAAACGTAAGACCACCCTGGCCGCCTCGCCCCAAGCAGACTGGGGTCAGGAGACTGGCGCGGTGGGCACGCAGAGCCAGCACAGGCCTCCAGAGCAACACTCCCCGGGCCTCCCACGCCGGCTCAGCGTGGAAGGGGGGCCTGCTCGAGGCCACGGGCCAGAGCGGTAGGAGAGCTGAAGGCGGCTTTCGGCCTTTGCTCTGCACAAATACAGGGAGTGGTCGGTCACATTGTTCTCAAGCAATCTACACGGAGAGGGGCAAGACCTCCAAACAGCTGCTGGTCAACAGCTGGCCCTGCAGCGTGGGGCTGTCCACCTGACTCTGGACGGGCCTTTCTGGCAGGGCCCAAGCTCCACCTTCCTGCCCTGCTTCCCCACCTCTGAAGGGGGCTGTTCCCTGGAGGCATCAGGCCCTGCACTGCCCGGGAGCCCAGTGTGGACCGCCGGCGTCCCTGCTGCTCCCGGCGCGTCCACCCAGGAACGTGGTCGGGCGCCCGATCCTTTCTCCCATGCTTCGACCTGTATCTTTGGATGATTAGGTTACTCCTATGTATATCAAATAGCACTGACAGTTAAAGGGATAAATGATTATGAAACCCCTTGCTAAGTCAGGACAGGTGCTAGGATGAGATTAAATAAGAGCAAAAGACTCAAGTCATCAAAAGTCTGGTTTTAAAAAAGACACAGAGAGGCTTATGATACAGTGAGTGCCCCTAAGCATCCCCACGAATACACACTCTTCCTGGAAAGCCGTTTTGCAGGCCCCTAGGAAAGCCTGCTTCAGAGCATTCCTGCATGCACAACTCACAGCCGCCGGGGCTGGGGCTGGGGCTGGGGCTGGGGCTGGGAAGGGACATCCATGTGCCCACAGAATAAATATAACCCAGTGCCAATGCTGGGAGGCAGCCCCGGAGTGCACGGGCAGCGGCTGCCATGGGGCGAGCCATTGAAACACTGCAGCCGGGCTGATGCTGCAGGCCGAGTGCTCTGTGGGGGAAGGGGCTGCAGGCGGAGAGGTCAGACTGGTCAGGGAAGGAGAACAAACAGTGACCACAGGTTCCCGAAGAATTTCTTCCATGTCACAGTCATGCCGATGGGCCTGCCTGTCCAGTGTCAAAATAGCAGGTGAGCAGCCACAGTGCTCCCTGCAAGCGTGGGGCTGTGTTCAAGGCTGCCGCTGCTCCCTGGAATGGGACGGCTGCACTGGGGCCCCGGGTGTTGATGAAAAAGCTGAGCAGAAGGAGCACAGACTAAGGGCAGCATCTCCCCGGTGCAGCTCTGAGAGGTCCCATGCAGCCTTTGAGTGAGTATCTGGGGCAGAGGGTCACTTGTGTTCAAAGGCTGCCAGCCCGGAAGGGCAAAGAAACAGCCTCTCCCTTCTTCCACTTTCCACCTGCTACCTCCAGGCAGTAAACAGCTGTCTGCATTTCAAAATACAGTTCCCTAATGTCGGCTGGGCTCAAGGTTCTGATAAGTGCTTGATTCGGAGTTTTCCAACGTCTCATGGTCTATGCTGTGGCTGTCCTGACACTAAGGTTCTAGGGTCTCTCTGTATCCTGACCCAACCCTCCCACCCCAACCCCAGCTTCAGAATCAGGTTTGAGCCAACAGTGGTTGAAGCTCAGGCCCAGAGGCAGGTGGCACCGTCCCCAACACCTTCAAACTTCGCTAAGGCATAGGACTGGCTGCAGACCTTGAAGAAGTGGAGAAGGTTCTAAATTGGATGGCAGGCGGGGACAGGTCCAAACAGCGGCAAGGAAGCCTTCCCAAGCAAGCGGAGGCAGGGAAGGACCCAGCAGCTCAGCGAGGAGGGAGGCAGGCACCCGCGAGGAGATGCTCTCTGTGAACACAGGAACGACCCTGCGGTCGCCTCTGAGCCAGCCTGGACCTCCGTCTCACGACTCGGGGGTTGACCCAACAGTTCCACAGAAACCTGTGCAGACGGTGGGCACCCACGAGGCCTGGGCAAGGGATCTGAACCAGAGCACGAGGGCTGACGGGCAAGTCTCGGACGGACCTCTGCAGGCAGGCCAGCTCTGTCTGTACAGTAACTAGGGATAAAAACCACAAAATCTCAGCGGAAAGAACGATTTGGGGGCCAAATGCCAGTGCTAGACAGCCCAAGGCCACTCCCCACCACGGACACCCCGGGTGGCGGGGAAGAGAGAACACGTGGTACCCGGTGAGCACTCACGGACATTTACTGACAGACAGACACCGCTGCGACAGCTCGGTCGTCGGGAGGTGGCTGCCCACGGGACGGGGTCCCACCCAGGGTAGAGAGGCTTCTCTCTGACTCTCAGGACGTGAGGTAGGGGACATTCTGCATCAACGCCACTGCTCACCATCTACAGAAAGGACGAGGCCTTATTTCTGGTCCCTTCAATAGAACATATATAGTTAGTCCCTAGTTTGCAAACAAGTTGTTGTAAAACAAACAAACAAACAAAAGACCCACCCAATGCTAAGTTTGCTGGTTGGACCATCAAAGAGTTTAATTTTCTTTTTCTTTTCTTTTTTTTGGGGGGGGGCATCACTGCTCTCCGGCGGTGGGAGTAGGAGGCCCAGGCCCACTGCTGGAATTGAACCTCCGTCCCAGTGGGCTGCAGTCCCGCGCACAACCACTACGCCACCGGGGCTCAGCCCAAGAGTTTAATTTTCAATAAAGGAAATAAACATCGCAAGTAGGAGGAATCCCACCCCCACCTCTCCCTGCCATCCCTCAGGGGAAGAAAAACCAGAAAGACAATTCAGTTCTTTTTTTAAAAAAATCTCAAAAGATCAGTATGACATGGCCTGAGAGTGTGACTGGAAGAGGCTGGGGTGGTGGGGAAGGGGCCTGAGGGGGAGAACGGCCCCCACAGATCTTGTCGCAGGACACCTGCTGACGGACAGCCCACCAACTATCTCCAGGGAAGGAGGTGTATGGAGAATTCTCCTTTCATGGATGGAGTCTGGGGAAGGCAGCCCTGGTCCCCTGGCACCCTGGTGTACCGTGGTGTAGCCACGGGGCAAGCAAGATGGGCTCAACACAGCGTCCTGCATCTGAGGAGACGGGAAACATCAAAGTGGGTTTCACCATGTTGCCGACCCGCAGGGCAACTGAGGAGAAAATGGGGGTGGGGAGGGGCCTTGCCCCAAATGGCAAAACACCAAACATGGAGGGGCTGCTTCGTGAAAGAAGGGCTTTGATTACTGGCTAAATTCACAGCAGAACCAAATAACTAGAAATTACCATGCAAATCAGAGGAGGTTATTGGTCATCTTCCAAACGTCAGAAATTGATTGCCACCAACTCCATGCCGGCCCACAGAGATTTCGAAGGGCAGGGAAGACCCGCCCTGGGCTTCAGAGAGCGTCTCTCTCTCTCTCTCTCTGTGTGGAACTGGGAAGCCCTGTCTTTCTCCCGAGGAAAGGCTGATGGGTGGACTGCGCACAGCCATGAGCAGCCCAAAGCATAACCATGACATCACTGAACCTCCTACTGGGAACTTGGACACAGGAAAATATGTAGAAAAAAGCTCTGCAGAGTCTTAAGACAAGAGTGGTGTGGAAAATGTTCTTATGACTTGCTTGGAAATCCCAGAGCTACTCAACCAAGAGAAAACCCTCACCAAACGGCCCGAAGCTTTAATCCTGCACAGACACATGTCGGACACGCCAGCTCTGCTCAGCACGGGACCGGGGAGGGCAGGGGGAAGCGTGAGCACCGGATCTTCATTTGCACGCCTTGATCAACAAGGGGACACCAGCAAGAGCAGCCTCAGGCCGAAGTTTATTCTCTAAGCCTTTCCTATCTAAGTAACAGGTGAAATTGGGGGCACCTTCAATGCAGCACTCTTCTGGCTCTGAGAACACTGTTTATGCTTTCCTACGCCCTGCCCTGTTAGCCTGCCCCCACCCTCTCCTAATCCAGGACCTCCGGTGTCTGTGGTGGGCAGCGCGCTGCTTCCTGGCCCGGAGCAACACCATGGAGACGTGAGCAGGGTCCGGTACCACGCCTGTGGGCGGGTGAAGGGCTCCGAGGCAAGAGGGAGGAGCAGAAGGACCATTTCAGGGGGGTTGAGTGCCCCAAGCTTTAGGCCCCGAGGTGACCAGACTGGGAAGAAGGGTGTCAGCGTCTTGGGGAGGGCCGAGTGATCAGCAGGTCAGGACCTGGCGGGGGGGGGGGGAGGTCACAAGGCGCTAGGGAAGTGGGCAGAGACACACTCCAGCAGCATGGGAACTTGGATACCACCACAGATCGGGTCTGCACCACAGGAGCGGCCAGTCTTCCCTCCGCCCGGACAGAAAGTTACTGCAGCACAGGAACTCTGACGGCTGTGGGGCACAGACCCCTCCGGTGCAGAAGCCGCGAGACTGAGAGGAGAGGGGAGGCGGCATTACGTTCCCAAAGCCACAGGCACAAAAGACACCCAGGGTGTGGGGGCACCAGCGTGCCCGCCCCTTACAGGGCAAAGACCCATCCAGTTCTGAGGGCGCACGCGGCCCAGAGGCAGGAGCAGACAGCTCTGCTCTGGGAAGAAGCCTGCAGAGCGAGCGAACGCCCCGTCCATGTCGTGCCACTTCACGGATAAGGCGGTGAACAGCTGCCCTGGAAGCAACTGCTCTTCCCTCCCTCCCATCCAGTATGAACACTCACGACTTGCATCCGAGCACAAATCGGCACCAAGGCAACCGTCTCCCGCAGACAGTTTTCTGGGGAGGGCATGGAATGTGTGTGAAGGCCTCTATCAGTCATTTTGTGATTAGGAGAATTACAACCTCTTATTTTAACAGATTCAATGTTCCTATAGAAACAGTGCTTTGGAGTGGCCAGTGTTAGCTGCTAGTATAAAATACGATTACAACGACAAAGCAACAATGCTCCCCCCCGCACCCTCAATATATCAATATATCAAACAAACACCACCACACATACTACAGCACACCCTTTGAGCGGTGTGACCTCAGTGAGGCTGGGGCATAGCAGGCCCCCTGCCAGTGATAGTACACCGAGGAGGGAGAGGAGGAGGAGGAGGAGGAGAAGGAAGCAGGAGGTAGGGGAAAGGGCAGTCTTCTAAAAATACACCACTTCTGCTATGCACAGGGTAATCGAAGTGACAGGGGAGTGTTGGCATTCAGACACTCATACTAGGGTGGGTACAATACCACAGTAGATGGAAGTCTTTTACAGATTCCTTCCGAAACCTCTTGTGCCGATTCCCTGTCTGGGATTCACACACCCAGCAGGTTAATTTTTATAATCTCAGGACACGCTCACAGACAGACACAACAGTTTTAACTCAGGAAAGTCTGAAGTTCTCACTGAAGGATTTACAGCACAACATGTGCCTTACTACGTTTTGGACAGTCCCCCAAGCAGACTGATCTACAATACAATGTTGAAAAATAAAACCCACGCTTTCTCTGAACGGGGACGGAGGACGCCTTCCAATGTACACGTCAAACAGACAAACAAGACTTGCGAGCTGCTCCGCTTTCCTTCCACTGCTTTGAAATCTTGGAACCCCAGGCGGGAGATCCCAGCGAGACAGGGCAAGACTTGGCTGCGGGCCCCCCAGGGGAGCTGGCCCTGGCCGGTGCTTGAGGATGGGCAGGAGCCTCTTGCGAACTGGTCCTGCGCAACTGCAGTGGAGGGGAGGCGGCGCTAGGTGGCTACATGGGCAGGAGAAGAAATGGAGACAAATTCCCGAAGAATGTTCTTGGCCATTTCGACATTGTTGTGGGCAATGACCAGAGCTTTCTGGATGTCATGGTAGGAGTAGCCCTGACTCATGAGGCTTTCGATCTCACTGGAGAGCTGAGGGGTGGTGGCAGTGGTGGTGGTGGCGGCGGCGGTGGTGGCGGTGACGGTGGTGGCGGCGGCGGCGGTGGCAGCGGCTCCACCCTGCTGGTAGCCACCCACCTTCCGTTCAGAGTTGATTCTCCGAGGGAATGGTTTGGGGGGCCGTTCAGGAACTTGGGAACCCTCAGTGAAGTCTAGGAGAAAGAGGGAAGAAAAATATTTGCAAATGTGGGTGTGCCACGCATAGGTTCTTATGAATGGCAGTTAAAAACACCACAATAAGCTAATATCAAGATATCGTTATGGGGGGGAGTTATCATTCCTGTGTGCATCCCTCTTTAAGAAGAAGGTGAGATCTCATAACCAAGGTTCTATTCAGAAGGGACCCTCTCCGAGGTTTACAGAAACCTGTTCCACTAACAGCAACACCTGCCATGGTGAGCACGTTAACAGCCATACCCGGACCAGCTTGAGAGTTGGTAACAAGTTTGCCTACACAGCCGTCTTGGTTGTTTAAAAAAAAATTCTTGGGAGCCAAAGGAGGTAGATAGGCAAGGTCTCCTGTTACAAATAAGGAAACAGAAATTGGCTTAAGTTGTAGTGAACCAGGGCTAACAAGATTGGGTGGGTAGACATCACTGCCTACTTGGGCAATGGGGTGCTATAGATATCGGTCACCAGCTGTCCTGGGAGCGGTCTTAAATTTCCAAAGGGACAGCAAGTCGGTAGGCTCTCCTCCCAGGCTGCCACAGGTGCAAGAACAATCCTTGACAGTCAAGACCCACATGTGGGCTGGCTCCAGGCCCATCCAGGGTGAGCCAGCATATCTGTGTTCCAGAGGCCAGGAGTCAGGACCATGTGGCCTGGACCATCACAGCTTCAGTACTTCTGTCACAATGCAGACTCACAGCAGCTAGAAATCTGCCCCCTTCCCCACACACACACACACATACACACAGCCTGGTCTGGCAAAACGCTAAAAAAGCCTGGCTCACAGCTGAGCTTCCTAATCTGGGCCCTAGAAGCAGCTTTCTTCACATTTGGGTAGGGTTTTCCATCTCCTCTAGGGTTCACTTAGAGTCGGGCGGGAGGCCGGCACAGCCTGAAAGACGCACTCACTTGCGGCCGAGGCATCACAATCTAGAGAGAGCCAGCCGAAGGCGGAGCCGGCGTTGGAGATGTCCGAGAGGGTTCGGCGGGCCAGCCCGGCCGGCACAGGTGGCTTAGGGACATCGTAGCCATCTTCCTCGCTCTCCGACTCCTCGGCGACGATGGTGTGGGCATGAGCCGTCACTGCCGAATTCCCATCACCTAGAGAGAAGTTTCGGCAGTTACTCCCCCTTTTCACACGTCTCACTACCGGGCGCTCTGTCGGGCAGACTCGCACACAGCCATTTTGTTTTTCAGGCGACAAACCGCTTCCACGTGGCTGCTGACCAAAATCTGTGTGAAGCCCGGTGGGTGCAGATAAAGACACAGAAAATAAGATCTGCTCCAATCCTGCAAACTCTTGTTCTCGAACACGCCCCAGGAGCCCCCGTGCCCAGGACCACCCCACAGGCCGAGAACCTTTGTGCTGGGTCTCACCACACAACATCTGTCAAAGGGCTTCGCTGTGGTGGCTGCTTGAACTTTCAACTTGGTGAACTAGTTAGCATGGGAATTGAGTATTTGCCACCCACACACACAGGAATTTCACCAATGCTAAAAAGCAATGGGAACACAAACAAGAAAAGAGCTGCTAGTACTACAGGCCAGGGCCATAGAATACACGAACAGGAAAGAAAAGAATGGAACTTTCCACGTAGCTACAGCTACCTCATTAGACAAACCGTCTGCTCATCCCAGCTTCACATCAACGATTTTCCGAGTAGCAGATGGTGACTCACCAAAGGCACTGCTCTCCGTGATGGGTGTGGCCTGGGACTGGATATTGTACATGGCTTCGTAAGTGCAGCTGTCACCCTGCTGGTCACAGTCACTCGCTCTGAGAAGGAGAGAAAGGGCCATGGTGATCCTCAGAGGCAGAAGCCCGGTCACTGCAAACTCCCTTCCCAGGGCACTAGCAGAGGCACAGACAGCCAGCCTCGGCGTCACGAGGACAACACGCTCTGCTGCCGCCAGGAGGGCGACTGACGCGTCCGTCACTGGGGCTGTGATGTTGGGACACCTCAAGTGGCACTGCTCAAGGCTGCGAGAGGCTTAGCTGCTCCGGGCTAGATCTGTCTTGTTGAGGAAAAGAGACACACAGAGACTCTCGCAGAGAAACAAGCAGAACTGCATCGGCAGTGTGTGCATGTGGTGGGTATAGTAAGCCAAGCAACGAGTGATGCCAATGACGAGATTCCCTGAAAGGGGTGGCTTCAAAGCAGGCTTGTTGTGAACCTACCGGGAACTCGGGGCTGTCTCCACCAAAGGTCTTTTGGGTTCCGGCTTTTGCAGGCCCAGAGGTCTGGAGGAGGGGGTCATATACTCAGTGTCCTCCTCGCCTTCACCCTGCTCCCCAGGGGGCAGCTTTGGCACAGGAAGAGGTCTGGAGGACAGAAGGTGAGAAAAGTTAGAGAACAACAAACCAAAACACAACTGAAACAGGAGGCTGGTTTTCAAAAGGAAAATGAGTGCGCTTTCCAACTGCCCACAACCCAAACCCAGTCTCTGCTGCGGAAGCCATCACCGTCCCGGGTAACGAGGCTGCCCTGACCGGCCGGCAACCTCCACTGACGAGGCGGCTCCCGGGAGGGACCTCCATCGCCCGGGAGGATCTCAGCCGCCAAGCTGGCGCTCCTGCTCCTTTCACCAGGAACAACATCACAAACACCAGGTGGCTTCGCAACGGTATGAAGGGGTATCCCCCCAAGAAACAGAACTTTTTTCAAAGTTCGAAGCTAGACATTTTAAGCTGTTTTGCTTTATCACCTTCAAAAGCACTCTCCATTACCCTTAATATATTTGTCAAAAATGTGTTTTCACTCTTGGAAACATTATTCACATTTATCTGTTCGGATGGCTGACCTCTGGACATCACCGGGACAGGACAGCCACACTTCCCTCATTTTTTTCTTCATCTCTTCTATAGCATCAAATTGCTATCCTTTCATGTCCCTCTTTATTTGCAGGATCAAAAAGAAGTTGCATGGAGTGAGGTCAGGCAAGTCAGGTGCATGGTCAAGACAGGCATGCCGTTCTTTGCCCAAAACTGGACACTGAGGTGGCTGTGTGAGCAGGATGGCAAAACCAGGCCCCCATCTGCCACAGCAGGTCTTTTTGGTCACAGACGGTTAAATAATCTTTTCAGAACCACTAAATAGAAAATCTGATTAACAGTCTGACCTGGTGGAAGGAACTCCAAATGCACTATGCCCCTCACATCAAAAAACCCGAGCATCTTTTTTTGGGGGGTGGGGCGCATCATTGCCCTCTCATGGGAGTGGGAGGCCCAGCCTTGCTGCTGCTGAATTTGAACCGCCAAGCCAATGGGCTGCACCCAACCACTACGCCACCAGGGCTCAGTCCCCGAGCATCTTTTTGATGTTTGATTTCATATGATTAGTTTAGGGGGA
>PVJH01033909.1:8230-21237 GCA_004026705.1 Nesogale talazaci | reverse complement strand
TAATGTGGGAGAAGTTGAACCTTGATAGGGTTGCAATAGAAGTCTTGTTCTTTTCATCATTTGGTTGTGTTAGTCTGGGTAGACTAGAGAAACACATTCATAAACACGCATATGGATATAAGGGAAAGCTTTATATAAAAGAGGAATGGAACATTTAGAAAGCATCCCAACCCAGTACAGCCCAAAATCATAAGTCTGATATTAGCCCATGTATCCGATAACAATCTATAAAATCATTTTCTGACTCATAAAGCATGTGTGATGACACCAGGGAAATCTAGAAGCATCTCAGCACTGGCAGGAATGTGGCTTCCCCGGTCCCAGAGATCTGGTTCCATCAGGACAAGCCCATGTGTCTTCTCCTCTGGCTCCTCCAGGTTCCAGGATCAATCAGCATGCTGCCATCTCATCTTGTCAGTAGTTTGTCTCTAAGAGAGAGTGAGTCAAGTCTCTCTTCTCCAATTTGGAAATGCTGTGAAACTTCCTAGAATTCTCAGGAGAAAGCCATGCCCACACAGAGGACTCATTGGCTATCTCCAGACTCCACCTCTACAGCCCAATCATGAAATCGACACCAAGTACACGGCCGCTACATTGGTGTTGGATGACATTTTAGAATGTGTTTCCATTTTGGTTTGTTACTGAATAGGATGTGGCTCTTAGCAGAGGACATTAATATGAGAACCAGTGATGGGATTCACAAGGTTTCAGCAAAAGATATATCCAATTTTTGTTCAGTTCAGTGAGCTAGTTGTTAAAATGGCACTGATAATCAGGATCCGCTGTATACGTCAAGATTTTTGGGTTTTGCACAGGCAAAATGTCCTGAAGAAGAGCCATTTGATGTTCTGATATATGTTAAGGATAATATTCCTACATAAGGTAGACAATTGAATATATTTTTATTCTCTTGTGCTTATTAACTCAGTAAAGAAGTATAGACTGTAAAGAGAAAAAACTGCCAAACAGAGGGTGACATGCTGTTATTCGCTTCAGCTTTGTGTTTCTTACTCCCCAAATTCTGACAAGACATTATGAGTGAATTACGCAATTTCTCCAAGTGTTCAAAGAGGTAAAAATGTCGCCAGACCATTGCTGTAAGATCAGGAGAAGCAGAAAGGGAGTATTACAAAGTTGGACATAATACCTTCAGAGAAGAGAGGTCACCTAACTGTTTCGAATTTATCAAACATAATGTCTATTGTCTAAATAACCTACCTTGAAAGGAATGAGATCCTCTTTCTACAGTGAAAACATGGTTAAAGATACATCACACAGACAATGATGCTCTGATATACACAGGGAATATTTCAAATGAAGGTTCCCCCCAATCAAGAATCCATATGGAAATATTTTCCTGCATTATTGAATATTTTCATTAATATTTTAAAATGCATTCATATAAACCAGTTTTTGTATACCTCTGTCAATGTTCCTGTTTAAGATCAGTTACATGAAATAACATACTACCTTTCAGTATATATTTTTTATATATGTAAAATGATCACAATGGCAGCAAACCAGTCATTAAATTATTTGAATCTCACCACTGAATAGGACCACTCTTTCCTGGAAGGCAATGCCCAGAAGTAGCACGATGATAAGCATCTGACCCTTGAAAGGGATCTCAAGTGGTGTACCATATTATATATGTTCCATTCATTGTGGAGTTAGTATGCTCTTTAGTCATCGAACTTAAGAATAGATTCTGGTCATTTCACTCTTTCACAGCCTTGCATATTAGTGAAACTGGTAGTATTTATCATTAATTTTTGTCATCTTCAAAAGAGCTTATGCTCACTCTCCTAAAGTCTATAGGACTAGCTTAGGCCTAAACAGTTTCTTAGAAACAAAAGAAATTATACTATTCTTTAATCTAGTTAATAGTTATTAAAAGAAAGCCATCCTTGTTTTATTCTGACATAAGATTAAATCTTATGCTAATTGAGACAGTCTTCTTGAGAAATGTCAAATGCAAAAGGCTGCTTTCCTCATATTCTTGTATTTTTACAGAATAGTCCACAGGTATAAAATTACAGATACACATGTAATGGTTTATGAATGATATAATGCTATCAAAAGTTAATATTTCTAAACATCTTTATCACCATTCACTTCTTATATTGCTAAGCAGTAGATTGTTCTACATTACTGATTTTAAGCTACAGTGGCTAGTAATTTAAGTCACTGAAGCTTGACACAGTATAAAATATAAAGACCTATGAATATATGTGTGATAGGTAGGTTTATGTTGTAAATGGAGGCACGGAACAATGGAGCCACACACAGGTCCAATGATCAAAGAGCAAGAGACAGGAAGGGCAAGGCTTGCCAGGTCATTTATCTCTCAGTTAATCCCACATGTGTTTATTGGTCATGTTTACACAATAAACCTACCTATCACACATACATTAACAGCACTGACAAGGCTATTTCTACACTTAAAGGCATAGGTAAATCTGCCATCCTTACTAATCCTTGGTGTGAAATAGCAAAGCTAATATCTAAAGTATCACCACTGAAAGATGGGGTACTGGTTAAAGGAGAAACTGTGATATTTTCCAGCAGTTTTGTCAGGACAGCAAGTATAGGGAAGCTGGTTGACTGGTACTCCTTAACATGGAAAGTGTGATTAAGGAGAGGGATGGTCTCAGGATGTCAGAAACATACTTCAGGTGCTCATTTACAAACTTAAAAGTCTGTGTCTGTGCTACAAAGGAGAACGTTCTCTCCTTTAGTAATAGAGCTGACATTCCTGAGAACCAGGTTCAGAGTCTCGTTATGTGAGTGGATTAGTTGCAAAGTCAGTTGAATTGCAGATCTAGAGTAGTGTCTGATACCAAAGCAAGGGCATTGATGGGATGAAGTTGGGACCCTGAATCATGGGATGGGAACATATGGTTTGATGATCCAGAAGAGGAGAATGGTGAGCCCCTAGAAATATATAGACCCACCCCCCTCATGACTGAAGTTATTAATCCACTATGAACCAAACAGATTACACCTCAGCAGATTAACCAAACTGTTCAAGGTGAAATGCCAACTGGGAGGATAGCATTGCCTGAGGGCGATGCCTTACAAGATATTGCTGAGAGCATGAGGGAAGCACACTCACCACCCATTATTTCCTCTCTACCTGTAAAAATTAAGGCTCCCAAAGCTCCTAAAGGTGAGGTTGAGTTAATTACCCAAGAAGAAGCATGCTATACTCACAAAGAGCTGCTCGAGCAGAAGGCTGGGGAATATCCCTGGGAATGGTTATTAGCAGTTTGGGATACTAGTGCAAGAAATATAACATTAGACCAGTCTGAGTTTCTAGATATGGGTCCCCTAAGCACAGATTATTCTTTCAATGTCTCAATGAGAGAGGCTAAGAGAGGATCTAATCCCTTATTTGCTTCATGAAGCATGATCTACCAGATGGCCTACCTTAGATCAATGTGAAGTCCCTGCCCTATCTTCGTACACTATCGAAGGAGGCATCCAGAAGTTAGCTAAATTTGTATGTTGAAATGGATCTATCAGGATATTCCCATAGACCCCTAAAAGGGGGTGTCCTGAGGGTATACCCTTCACCATAAGCACAAGGAACAAGTTTGTAAAGTGGGTCCCAGTATCTCTGAAAACTCTTGTAATTGTTGTTTTATGTGCAGCAGGATTAACAGTGGGAACTGCCCTAAGCAAACTCAGACATTTGTTCACGATGGGGCCAATTGGGTTCTGTGGTGTCAGCAGTGAATCAACAGAGACAGGTTGAATGTGCTTATAATAGACAGCAAGTTTCTGTATTAATCAAAGAAACCTGTTTCATGTGGACTTATGGTATTGGCTACTTAGTCACGGTGTCCCTACGAGTGAAATACATGGAAAACTTACTAAATATTTATGTCATCTGTATAGGCAGAAGAATGCTAGATCAGATGAACAGGAGGATAGACAGTCAATTAATCAATCCCAGACCTGAGCCATTTTATAGACCCACAACCCCTTCAATGAGGGGAAGGCCAGGTCCCTTAGAAGAAGGACCCTGCTCATCACTGAAGGTTTATATTGTTAGTTGTTCTTCCAGTCTTTCCCAAAGAGACTTGCGGCCTTCAACAAGAGTGACTTTTCATTGGGGGAAAGGAAGAACAAACTTTTGGGGGATTACTGCACACTGACTCTGAACTGATACCAATTCCAGGAAACTCAAAGTATTTCAAAGTCAGAGTGGGGGCTTATGGAAGTCAAGTTATCAATGGGGTTTTACTTCAGGTACACATCAATATGGGTCCAGTGGGCCCTGGAAACCATCCTGTGATTATTTTCCCAGTTCTAGAGTGCATAATTGCAATAGATATACTTAGTAACTGGGATTAAACCCCATACGAGATCCCTGAAATGTGGAATAAGGACTATCATGGTGAGAAAGGACTAGTGACACCATTAGAACTGCTGTTATCTAGTAAAATAGTAAACCAAAAGAAATACCGCATTCCAGGAGGGATTGCAGAGATCTGGGCCACCATCAAAGATTTGGAAGATGCAGGGGTGATGATTCCTAACACATCCCTATTTAACTCACCTATTTGGTGCATAAAGAGGACAGCTTGATCTTGGAGAAAGACAGTGGATTAATGTAAACTTAACCAAGTGGTGACTTCAATTGCAACTGCCATTCCAGATATGATTTCATTGCTTGAGAAAATTAGTACTTCTCCTCGTACTTGGAATGAAGCTATTGATCTTGATAATGTTTTCTTCTCAATACCAATCTCAAAGGACCACGAGAAAGTTTGCCTTCAGCTGGAAGGGGCAACAATATACTTTCACAACTCTTCTCGAGGGATATGTCAACTCTTTCTCCCTGTGTCATAATTTAGTCCAGAGGAAACTTCATCACCTGCCTATTCCACAAAATGTCACACTAGTCCATTATATGGATGGCATTATGCTGATTGGGCCTACCAAGGAGGATGTATCAAGGATCTAGATTCATTGGTACAACATCTACATACAAGAAGTTGGAATATTAACCTAATGAAGATTCAAGCATCCTCTACCTCAATAAAATTTCTAGGGTTTCAGTGGTGTGGGGCTTGTCGAGATATTCTTACTAACATGAAGAATAAGCTATTGCATCTGGCTCCTCCAACAATGTAAGAGAAGGCACGATGCCTAGTGGGCCTTTTTGGATTTTGGACACAACATATCCCTCACTTGGGTGTTTTACTTTAGCCTATTTATCAAGTGACACAAAATGTTTCTAATTTTGAGTGGACCCCAGAACAAGAAATGGCTCTGCAACAGGGTCAGGTTGCTGTGCAAGATGCTTTGCTGCTAGGACCATATGATCCAGCTGACCCAGTGATGATAGAGGTGTCTGCTATAGATAAAGATGCAGTCTTTGGCAGACCCTTATTGGTGAATCACAGCATATACAATTGGGATTTTGGAGTAAAGTCCTGCCATCCTCTGCAGTAAACTACTCCCTCTTTGAAAATAGCTGTTGGCCTCTTACTAGGCATTGGTAGAGACTGAATGCCTCACCATGGGCCATCAAGTCACCATGAGGCCTGAACTACCCATCATGAACTGATTATTGTCTAACCCACAGAGTCATAAAGTTGGATGTGCGCAGCAACACTCCATGATATATACAAGATCGGGCCAGAGCAGGACCTGAAAGTACAAGTAAGCTGCAAGAAGAAGTGGCCTGAATACCCACGGTATCCATTCCTGTCGCATTACCCTCTTTCTCCCAGTTTTCATCTATGGCCTCCTCGGGACATCCTTATCATAATTTAACTGTAGAACAAATTAGTCATGCTTGGTTTATGGATGGCTCTGCATGATATGCAGGTGCCACTCATAAGTAGACAGCAGCAGCACTACAGCCCCTTTCTGGGATCTCCCTAAAGGACAGTGGTGAAGAGGAATCCTCCCAATGGGCAGAAACTTGAGCAGTGCTTCTGCTTGTTCACTTTGCCTGTGAGGAAAAATGATCAGGTGTGAGACTGTCTACTGATGCATTGGTTGGGACTAATGGCTTGGCTAGATGGTCAGGGGATTGGATAATGATTGGGAAATTGGTGACAAGGAGGTATTGGGAAGAGGTTTGTGGATAAACCTCTCTGAATGGGACAAGGAAGTGAAGGTAATCATGTGTCACCAAAGGGTTTCCCCTAAAGAGGAAGACTTTAACAATCAAATGGATAAGATGACTTGCACTGTGGATATTGATTCTCCTCTTTCCTCTGCTCAATGGACACATGAACAAAGTAGACATGGTGGCAGGGATGGAGGCTATGCATGGGCACAATGAAATGGATTTCCACTCACCAAGGCTGACTTGTGCACAGCCACTGCTGAGTGTCCCATTTTTCAGCAGCAGAAACCAACATTAAATCCAAGATATGGGGCCATTCCTTGGGGAGATCAACGGACAACTTGGTGGCAAGTTGATTACATAGGATGTCTTCCGTCATGGGCAACATTTCATTCTTACTGAAATAGACACTTACTTTGCATATAGATTTGCCTTTTCTGCACGCAGTGCTTCTGCCCAAATTACCATTCATGGACTTACAGAATGCCTCATCCACTGGCATGCCATCCCACATAGCAATGCTTCAGTCTAGGACTCACTTTACAGCAAATGCAGAATGTCAATGGAACTCACTTATCGTATCATGTTCCTCGTCATCCTGAAGCAGCTTACTTGATAGAATGATGGAATGGGTTCCTAAAGACACAGTTGCTGCTAACAACACCAACTAAGATGCAACAACTTGCAGGGCTGGAGCAATATTCTCCAGGAAGCTGAATATGATCTAAACCAGTGGCCAATATATGGTGCTTTTTCTCCAATAGCCAGAATTCATGGGTTCAGGAATCAAGGGGTGGAAATTGGAGTGGCAACACTCACTATTACTCCTAGTGACCCACTTGCAGCATTTTTGCTTCCTGTCCCAGCAACTCTATGTGCTTCATGCCTGCTAACAAGAAATTGGACTGCTGCTACATAATGGAGGTAAAGAAAAATATGTCTGGAATCTAGGAGATCCCACAGGGCTACCAGGCCCTGCGATTAAAGTAAGTGGTAAGTTACAGAAATCCAATCCTGACATGATGTCTAATGATCCAGACTCCAGGCAAAAAACCTCAGTCAGCTGAGCTGCTTGCCGAGGGCAAAAGTAATACAAAATGGGCAGTAGAAGAAGGCAGTTCTATCTATCAGCTATGACCACATGGTCAATTGCAAAAGTGAGGTTTGTGATTGTTAGTGTATTTTTTATATGTGCTAATTGAATATATTTTCTTTGTTCATGAATGATATATCAGATACAGTTGGACTCTTTATTTATATGTATGATAGTTGTTTGATATTAAGTGTAAGTGTGCTTTTATTAATACTTGGGATTTATGGCTAAAGAATTGTGTATTAAAAAAAAAGAATTGTGTATTGGTGCCAAGTTGGCAAGGGGTGGATTGTGATAGGTAGATTTATTGTGTAAACATGGCCAATGAACACATGTGGGATTAACTAAAGGTCAGAGAGGTAAATGGCTGTGCGAGCCTCGCCCTTCTTGTCTCTTGCTCTTTGATCATTGGACCTGTGTGTGGCTGTCTTGCTTGTTCTGTGCCTCCATTTGCAGACTACACTACCTGTAGGACACCTAATCTGTGGATTGTGTCACTTTACGTTGAGGTTCCCTCAAGCCCTGCTTCACCATGCTGCTGGAATATGCATCTCTTGAATTGGTGACTGTCAGACCCTGTCATCTGGCTGACTGTTGGTGACCTGCCTTGCTGTTTGCTATCTGTGGCTGAATACCCTGAATTGATTTACAGAGGACTACCTGGTGACCTTCAAGACTTGAGGGCCTGTTCATATATTAGCTGCCTCACAGAAGTGAGTTACACTGAGCCATTTGTACTGTTTTATAGATGAATTAACTGTTTATTTGTTATGTTATATATCTACCTTTATAAATGTATATGAAATTATCAGTGTCCTGGTTTTGTTACTGTAGAGAATCCTGTGTGACATAATCTGCATTGTCATCATTGAATGGTCTTTATTCCAGAGGACTGAAGCCATTCATCAGAAGAGATTTACTTTTACAGTGTTTGAGTTTTTATTGAGAAGATTGTAATTAAAAAATGTATTAATTTTTCAAGAACCTGTGTATTTTATTTGTCTACATAAATTAAAATAGCAAGTAGGTTACAGATTGTGTTTTTAAATGTGTTCTTTCTTAAATTAACAATATTTTAATTTCTCACTTCAATTAACAATCTGAGAAACCCAACTTCAGGTTAAAATCTTCTGTGTGACTGGCATACCTCAAAACTGCTGCCTTTCATACTTGACTGCAAGCAGTACTCAGTTAAATTTTTCTAGCAGGGATTGCAGTCAGAGAATCAGCACCATACCGTGAAGCCAACTTGTATACTTATCTGCATTCATAGTCAAGACCGTACCATAAAGACCCCTAACTATAGCATTGATTTATAGCATTGGTGAAGGCGCTCTTGTCTACTGTGACTCAGTACCTTTCCGCTGTAGGACTTTTACTCTTCTCTCCCTTAGTCCATGCGTCCATAAAGTGGCAGAGCCTTTTGTTTGTAACTCCTTGGCAGTAAGATGGTTTGTTTTGTCTGCCATATTCCTCTGACCCTCACCTTGTGCCATTCCTATAGAAAGCTGGAGAACCAGCACCTTTTGTTGTCCATTGGTGACTTTGTAGAGGTAAGTAATAAAGTCTTGATTGCTTCTTTAGTTTGTTATTCTAATTGACCAACTACTCATGCAATTTCATGGTATTATTCATAGGTAGATAATTTCTAGGATAAAAAAACACACTTGCCTTACAATAGATCTCTATGTAATTTTAGATGCATAGTATTATGAGCTGAAAAATAAGAATAGACATAACAATTAATATTTCAGTTACATGAAGTAGTTATGGATATGCTTCACAATTTAATGCCTCAGTTCTAATTTTAATAATTTTATTGGCATATAATTCACATAATCATATGATTCAATAGTTCAAATACATTAAGAGTTGTCAGCAATCAACACAATTAATTATGTTCTTCTTATTTGCCCACTCAGTTCTAATTTTTGAAAAAATAGTTAAAACCTAAGTTCTAATTATGAAAACTCTAAACAATAGTTTTGGAAATGTTAAAATTCCTGACACATACCTAAAATCGGAGAGTTTAAGTAGAAATGACAAATACAAAGGAAAAACAATGAAATATAAAACATTAGACATAGAGAATACATTGATGTTCACTACAGAATTATCACAATAACTCAAATGTTTATCAACAGGTTAATGGGAAAATTGCATATATACACATAATATTAGTTACCATGAAATATGAAATTCTGAGTTCTAGAGACTGAATTAAACTTGAAGACATTATATTATGTAAAATAAAGTGAACATAAAGGGACAAAAATGATATGCTTCTACTTATATGACGCATACGAATAGGGAAATATATGGATGCATAGCAGTAGTTTCAACAACTGCAGAGAGGAAGGAATGAGAGGTGTTACTTTAAGGAGCATTGATTTTCTGTTTAGAATGATAAAAATGTTTAGTAATGGTGATATTACACATTAATATTTATTACTGTCAATGAATGTGAACTTAAAATTATACACTTATATATATGAAATAATTATTAAACTTGAAAATATTTTATTACCTATGTATTTTCACATTAATTTATTTTTAAAAGAAAGCCAACAAGTAAAATTGGTTAATTAAATCAATCAACTGCCAACTATATTTATAGAGAACACAGTTATAAATAATTCTCTAATATAACCAAACATCTTGCAAGATTAATTTTCTGACTATGAAGGCTTATGACCTTAGTTAGTTTCCTGGAGCATCTCAGTAAATAGACAAAATATGTATTTTGCTTCCTGATGAGGTGACTAGTGTTATCTCAGATTCAACGCTTGGTATCTCTTTGCCTGTCAGTAGAGAAAAAGAAAGCAAAGTTTTAGAGAAGGAAATTGTTTACAAGCTAATAGCCTATACTAGCTATGGACTCATCTGTTCTGAGAAGAGAAAGCTAGGTCACCTGATTGTACTACAATAGATGAGATGTAGTAAGAATATAGAAAAAAGGAGGAAATAATAAAAGAAAATGAAACAGGACTAACTCCCCGCCGGGTGGGCCCAGTATTGTCTTCTGTCACAACATGTTCCAGTGAGGGTGCATCATACCTTGAGCAGTTGTCAGCTCTACAATACTCTCTGCCTTAGCAACTTCTTCCAGGGATGCTCTTCTCTGCACTTAGTGCACTGATATGGGGTTGGTCTAGATCCTCTCTCTCTCTTTTTCCTTCTTGGTTTGTTTCCATGTGGGTGTGGCAGGCCGACCCTTCTCCCCAACCTGTAGGTTTTGGGTTGTCCTCTGGAGGGGTTCAGTTTGTCTCTGATTGGGACTGGGCTTGTCACCCAATCTTTTCACGTGCTATTTCATGTGGTTTCATTGCCCTCACAGTTTGGTGCGCTAAGGTGGGGTCTGCATGCACACTCCCATTTCTGTGGAGATACAAACAATACCCTCCCCCTGGGCTGGTTAGTGGCCTCTTCCCACAGTGCCATCATCTCCCCCTTTTTCATTCCCCACCCCCTTTCCCCTTCTTTGTGTTGAAATGACATGAACATTTTTGGATTGAGCCTGTGCTGAAACTAGTATAGTGGGAGATAAATGGCTGTTTTTCTTTCCCAACTGTGGTGATGTACTTACTTCACTGGACTAATGTTGTGATTCTCCTTTTGTGATTGGCTTAGAATAATTTCCAACACTGCTTAGAATAATTTCTTCAAACTCTTCCCATTAAAAGATGTACATCGGCACTCTTTAGGGATATTTAGGACTCCATTGTGTGCATGTGCCAGGGTTTTCTATTGTTTCCAACATTTGTGATTTGGATTATCCTTAAGGGTGTTAGGTAGTACCTCATGGTTTTTTTAATTTGCATTTCTCTGATGGCTAATCATTGGGAGCATTTTCTCATATGTTTATGGGTCATGGGGGTCTACTCCCTACTGAAACTTCTGTTCAGGCCTTTTCCCTGCTTCCTCACGGGGTTAACTATTCAATTATTTTTGTAGGACAGGAGGGTATTGTAGGTTTTAGTACTTAACCCTGTGTCTGTTGTGTCACCGCTGAAAATCCTCTCCCAGTCTGTGGATTCTCTTGTTACACTCTTGGGGAAATCTTTGACACCCACTGGTGTTTTATCCTTAGTATATTTCCATGTGTTGATTTCAGCTTCACTTGTATGCTTACCCTTCTCTATTGCAGTTAGCTTATGTATTCCCTGTTCATAGTTTGTCCCAATTCTTTTGTAGATGGTCCTAATAGTTAGGGGTTTTACTTCTAGGTCTGTGATCCAACTTGAATTTGTTCTTGTGCATGGTGTGTGGTAAGGATCTTATTTACTTTTTCTGCAGGTGGATAGCCATTGTTTCTAGCACCACTTGTTAAAGAGGACATCCATCCCCCACTTGATCCTTTGGGACCCTTGTCAAAAATCAGTTGTCTATATGCTGATGGTTTTATATCTGAATTTTTTCTTCTTTTTCATTAATCTGAGTATCTGTTATTATTCCAATACCATGTTGTTTTGACCAGCGTGGTTGTATAGATGATATTAAAGTCAGATGATATTAAAGCAAGCCGACTTTTTGTCCTCCTCTTGAGGGTGTCTTCCCTCTCCATATGAAATTGGTGGTTAGTTTCTCCAATTTTGTTGGTATTTGAAATAGGATAGCGTTAAACTCATATAATGTCTTAGGTAAGATGACATCTTTATTATATTGAGTCTTCTGATCCATGAGCATGGAGTTTTCTTCTATTTGTGGAGGTCATTTTGGCTTTTTATAGTGGGATCCTATGGTTTTCGTTTTATAAGTCTTTTGATCTATTTGGTTAAATATATAAACTATAAATATGGTTAGACATTTATAATTTGTTTTTGGGTATTATGAAGGGTACAACCTTTTTCATCTCCTCTTCTCTGGTCTTTTCCGATGTATACAGCAAACCCATAGACTTTTGTTTGCTGATCTTGTATCCTGCCACTCTTCCACATTCCTCTATTGGTGCCGATACTCCTATTGTGGAACTTTTGGTATTTTTAACATATAAAATCATGTCTTGTGAAAATTACAATAGTTTCACTTCCTCTTCACCCAGTCAGGATGTAGGCCCTTTTGTGCCATGTTGAAAAGAAATGGGGACAAGGGGCATGCTTGTCTGGTCCCTTTTTACAGTGGAATATTTTTTGACTTCTCTCTATTGACTATGATGTCAACTGTTGGCTTTTCATAGACAGACTGTATTAATTTGAGGAAGTTCCCATCGATTCCTATCTTCTCGAGTGTCTTAATCTGGAATGGGTGTTGGATATTGTCAAATATTTTTCTGTCTCTATCACTATTATCATGTAATTCTTTTTTAAAAAGTTGTCATCTTTTTCTTATTTCTTTTAGAATCATTTTATTGGGGGTTCTTACAGCTCTAATAACAATCAATACATGCATCCATTTTGTCAGCCACATTTGTACATATGGTGCCATCATCATTTTCAAAACATATTCTTTCTCCTTGAACCCTTGGTATCAGCTCCACATTTTTTCCCTCCCACCCCACTATCCCACCTGAACACTTGATAATCTATAAATTATTGTCGTTTTTATGTCTTACATTAGCCTCTGTCTCCTTTCATGCATTTTTCTGTTGTTTATACTTCATGGTGTGTGTGTAGAGTCATACATTAATCACTGTGACCAGTTTCCCTTCTCTACCCTCATCTTCTTGGTATTGCTATTCTCATTATTGATCCAGAGGGGTTTATCTGTCCTGGATTCCCTGTGTTGCAAGCTCTTATATGTACCAATGTACATTCTATGGTATAGCTGAGATTTACAATTTTACCTTCCAGGTAGAATTGGCATCATGATAGTGGGGGGGGGGGGGGG
>PVJH01033908.1:0-21143 GCA_004026705.1 Nesogale talazaci | reverse complement strand
GATGATTCCTGCAGATGGTTTTGACTGGAATGCACTCATAAACATCAACAAACATATCTGGAACAATTTACAGACATTTCTTTTTCTTTCTTTCTTTTTTTTCTTCGGGGCGTGGCACCACTGCCTCTGGTGGTTGTGGGCACTACCCAGTGCTGCTCCTGAGAACCACTGCTGGATTGAACTGTCAAGCCCACGGGCCGTAGTCCTGCACTCAAGCCACTTACACCACCGGGGCTCAGCCCAGATTTTTGTTGTTGTTGTTGTTGTTGTTAGTTTTTGTTATGTTTTATTTTGTTGTTGTGTTTGGCTTTGTTTTATTTTTGTGTTTATTATTCCTTTTGCATGGCTATCTAGATAAGATAGGCAGGATAGACAATCCAGAGGGAAAAACAATGGGATAGATGGTTTGGGTGGGACACAGGAGAGGAGTGGGGAGAGGGAAAGCCAAGAAATCTATAGACACGGTAACAACAAGTGATCTAAAATCAGTGGCGAAGATGATGTAGGATGTGTTGTAGGACTTATTCAAGGACAATGTAACCAAGAGGAATTACTGAAGACCTAATGATAGCCAAACATAATAATGGGACAAGAGAAAAGTAAAAGGAAATAGAGGAAAGAAAAGTAGGAAAAGGACATTTATGGAGATCTAAATATAGGTATGTATGCATGTCAATATATATCACAATAAGGAAATAGACTTATGTACATACATGTATATGTTAAGTATTAAGGTAGTGACTGACATTGGGCATCCACTCAAGTTCTCCCTCAAGCAAACTCTGCTCTAATAACCCGGCATTCTGTGATACTCAACTTCCTGAAATGATCGCTGAAGACAAAATGGATGCATAAGCAAATGTGCTGAAGAAAGCTGATGGTGCCCATCTATCAAAAGATAAAGCATCTGGGGTTTTAAAGGATTGAAGATAAGCAAGCAGCTATCTAGCTGAGAAGCAGAAAGACCTCATGGAAAAATCACACCAGCCTATGTAATCATGTGCTGAAGGAATCAGGCACCAAATCATATCGATGTCACTGAAGGGGAGGGCACAGTGGAGACGCAAAGCCCATCTGTAGACAATTGCACATCCCCTCACAGAAAGGTCACAAGGAAGAGACGAGACTGTAAGGGCACCGTATAGCACTGATGAAACATACAACTTTCCTGTGGTTCTTTAATGCTTCTAACTCCCCTCCCCTCCCCTCCCCCACTACTATCACGACCCCAATTCTACCTTAGAAATCCAGCTAGACCTGAGCATGTACACTGGTACAGATAAGAACTTGCAACACAGGGAAGCCAGGACAGATAAACCCTTAAGGACCAATAATGAGAGTAGTAATACCAGGAGGGTAAGGGGAATATGGAGAGAGAATGGGGGAACATATCACAATAATCTACATATAACTCCTTTCCTGGGGTACAAACAACAAAAAAGTGACTGAAGGTAGAGAGCGGTCAGAGTAAGACATGAAAAAATAATTTCTAAATTATCAAGGGGTCATTGGAGTGGGGGTAGGGGTGGGGGCAGGATGTGAGAAACTGATACCAAGGACTCAGGTAGAAAGAAAATGCTTTGAAAATGATTGTACAAATGTGCTTGACACAATAGATATATGTTTGGATTGTGATAAGAGCTGTAAAAGCCCCCAATAAAATTATTTTTAAAGAAAAGAAATTCAGTTCTGTTTTAACTATTAAAAAAGATCATTTCAATTAAGATATCATATATATTTTAGCCCTACAAATAAGAAATAAGTACACAATTTGATTCCTGTGTGTTCCATCTGGCAAAGCCTACATATAGAATTGCCATTTATGTTGTGGAAAAATATTTTAATGACTAATTTGTTGCGGAATTCCCTGTTGAGAGTTGCAGCATTGTTTCTATCAGCAATGCCATATTTTCCAACTATTAATCCTTCTTTGTTTCCAATTTTTGCATTCCAATCACCATAATTATTCTTGAATCTTGACTGCATGTTGGACAAATTCTGGACTGGAAAAGGTAAAGATATCTTCAATATCTTCATGTTGGGTATTAACAGTTGGTGAGTAAATATGAATAATAATGACAATACTCTTTCTTTTAAGTGTATGGATAAGATCCCATAACTAACAGCATTGTACAGCAGGGTCAATCTTGAAATGTTCTTTTTGAAAATGAATATGACACTATTGAGCTCCAATTTGTCGTTCCTGGCATAGTAGACAATATGATCATCTAATTCCAAATAACTGATACCTGTCCATTTCAGCTCATGAATGCCTAAGTTATTCATACTTATTACTAGTTCCACTTAGCTTTTGATAGCTCCCTGATTTCCCAGATTCATATTCTATACATTCTATGTCCCAAATATTGATAGATGTTTGCATTTGTTTGTTCTCATATTGAGTTGTGCAGCATCAACTAATAAAGGTATTCCTTCATTATCATCATCAACCAAGGATTCCTTCATCAACCAATGAGTGTATTCCATTCATTAAGGTTGATTCTACTTGAGGAGGTATCTCTTCCCCAAGCATATATTGAATACCTTTCCACCAAACGGGGTCATCTTCTGGCACTGTAGGTGCCAGGTACTGCTGCCAGTTATAAGGTTTTCATTTGCCAAAATGTTTAGATATTGATTACCAAGTCTTTCTTCCTCATCTATCTGAGTATGGAAGCTCCACTGAAACCTATCCTGGTTTTGTTTGAAATACTGCTGGCAGTGTCTCCAACATTATAGCAACACACAAGCCACCACAGGACAACAAACTGGCACGCAATGGTATATGTATGTGAATCAAAAGATACATACGTTGACATAGATGAAGGTATAAAGAGCTAATGGACATGCCCAGGTCACAAAATCTCATACACGTCCATACAATAACACAAGAGTGTTGCAGTCTCATTGCCAACCCATCGTTTATGTTTTGTCTCATTGATAGCCACTCTTCTATTTGCTCAAAAGAAAATCAAAGCAAAAATGCCCTGACCCAGGCTTATGGTTAAGATTTACATACTTTTCAAACCGAAGTCACCTCCAAATTCTGATCTAATACACGTGTCTATCTTTCTTAATCCCCAGTTTTAGCCGCAACACGTAGCACAATGTCTGGTGCATAATTGACATTCAGGTTTAAACAAGTTACAATCCTGCATGTAATGTCCACCTAGAGAAACTAATAGTAATGCTTAGAAAATATTTGTCTACTAAATCCCCACCCCCACTACTATCCTGACTCCAATTCTACACTGAATATGCATGTACCTAAGTGCATAGTGCAAATACTTTGTGACCCAGTGGATCTCTTATGAGCTAGTGGATCTTAGAGACAAGTTCGGGAAGAGCCCTGGCGTGGAGGCAGGATGAGGAAGCTGAGATCAGATTGATGCTACCCTGTAGGGACCAAAAACAATTGCCTCTTTCACAGTTTATCAGAGTAGGATAAACTCCTGGCCCTGAAGGTGGTTTTGACCTGCCGACCTTGTGGAATCGCAGCCCAGTGCTTACCCACTATGCCATCAAGACTACCTGGAAAGGGTATGACTCTGTTATAAGAATAGCGTGTATTCCTCCGCAACCTCAAACCACCTCTGGGTACTTGGCAGGTCCCCGAACTTCTCTGAAACCCTCGACTGGCTTAGAAGAATCTGAGCAGAAATGGGAAGACACTTGGGAGTCCAAGAATGTTAGAGCTGAAAAAGAAAGTATTAAATCTAGCTCTCGATTTGCAATGTGAAAACTGAAACTGTGGGCATTACAGTGCTTCTCCTGAGATGGTAGGCTTTGAATGCTAGGGGAGGCAAAACATTCCCCAAAGGGACTACCTCCGGAACACAGTGTGCTATTTAGGACATCGAAGCAGTGTTAGTCTGAGTACAGCATGCACGAAGGTGAAGATGTTGCAGTCAATGCAACTAATGTCCTGGAAGTGAGGAAGGGGGGGGGTGGAAAGGGGATAGGAGGTGTGCGGGAGGGGGGCAGTCGATCTGGTTACCAAGTGCAGACACAATCCAGAGGCAGGCAGAATATAAAATCGCACAGGCTGACCTGAAATGTATAAATCAGAACAATTGGGCATAATAACTTGGCTATCAACTGCTAGCCCAACAGAAAGACATTTCCTTGAACGGTAAGGGGAATAGAAAGAACGCTTTGTCAGACATTGCACACAAACCTGGGGAAAACATCAAAATAATCTCATTAAAGAGCAACACCCGTTCTTAAGATGGACAGAAGGAGTTCACAGCAATCTTTAACATCTGTTTAAGGAATTTCACTTAATCCTCTCCCTCCGTAGATTTCTCCCTCCTCCCTCAAATTTGCCTATAGGTTCCAACTGACATCATGTTATTCAGCATAAGGGTCTGTTTCTATAAACAGTTATTGAAATAAATATCCATTCCACAGCCTGAAAGGACCCATTGATAATGATTCATACTTTTCCAGTTCACCTAGTGACAAACATTTTTGAAAACTTCTTCAAGAAGAGGTGGCCTGGTTTCCCTTCCTTTGTGTTAATAAGCAGTGGTTCCCTTTAAACTGGAAGGTGATCAACAAGGTCACTTTTAACACCAAGGAAGCATTTGCATAAACCAACAATCTCCAGAATATGCAATTAAAAAAGAATGAATGGTTAATGAGCCTACCAAATTATATACACTCCTTCCCAAAGCAAATCGTGCTGAATGATGAGTGATGGAGTTTTCCATGGTTGAATCTCTTTTCTAATTGAGTAAATAAACGACGGTAAGAATTAAAGCATAAAATTAAAGCATAAAAATACAGACAATATGGGGGCAAATGGAAGAGAGAGGTATTCTGATCAAATAACAGGAAGGTTGATGTGTTTGCTCTTTTGCATAGTCTTATCTCCTCTTCATTTAACATTGTGTGTGTACATGCATACAAGTACAAAACCTCACTGCCGTTGACTCCATTCCAACTACAGGACAGAGTAGAACTGACCTCGTAGGTTTTCCAGACCGTAACTCTTTACAAGAATAGAAAGCTCTATCTTTCTCCCATGGAGTGTCTTGTGGCTTCAAATTGCTAGTCTTGCTTATAACAGCCCGATGCATAGTCCACGACACCAGTGGGCTCGTTAAACACACACAAAAAAATGAAGCTGAAATATAGGCCTCGAAAGCGTATTTGCCTTTGTTCCCATATTCTCCATGTTCATTCCTTCCTCTTTCCACCTAGAAAAGAAAGGTATTTGAACGTGTGCATTTGCCATCTACTAGGTTTGATGCGTTACATTATTAGCGCCCCCTCTCCACTTGACTCCAGATCTTTGATTTATGCTCACTCACTTTGGCTGATAAAGTGAGGTAGGTGTCACAAGGTACGCATTGCAAAGTCTTAAGATGTCTTGTGAGTTTCTGCTTGCCTCCTTCCAGCTCTGCTACCACCATGTGAAGTATGTGCTTCGGGAGCCCACTGGACCATGAGGAGAAAGTGCATGGGCCTCTTGGCTTGTTGTTCAATTACACACTATTCACTGCCATCGAGTTGATCCGGACTCACAGCAACCTCACAGGGCTTCTTTTTTGAGGCGGGGTGGAATCGCTGCCCTCTGGTGGTCGTGGGAGCTACTCAGCCTTGGTCCTGGAGAGCTGCTGCTGGATTTGAACCGCCAAGTCCATGGGCCGCAGTCCTTCACTCAACCACTACGCCACCGGGGCTCAGCCTAGGGCCTTTCTGATGCGTGCAATCCTTTCAGAAGAGAAAGCCAGGTCTTCTCCTGCAGTGTTGCTGGTGGTTTTGAACTGCTGACCTTGCAGCCAGCAGCTCAACATCTCATCGCTATGCCGCCAGGTCTCTGGGTTGCTCAACAGCAGTTTTCTGTCATTGCAACTGGGGCCTGGGTGAATACTGGTGGGAAGAGCGATGGTTGACATCAGGAATAAGGGAATGGTATCGTATTTTAGAAAAGTAGGACTCTTGGGAACTCTGAACTCCACGGGGATCAGCCTTTTGCTGATCCTTCTAATTGAAATCACTTTTGCCCTTTCCTCGCTGAACAAGGGATTTTCTTCGAGTATACATTAAAATAAAACTCACAGCCATTGAGTCCATGGCGACTCTCAGCAGCCCGATAGAGCAGGGCGGAACTGCTGCTGTGGGTTTCTGAGACCATAACTCTTTACAGGAGAAGAGTGCCTCATCTTTCTCCCACAAAGCGGCTGACGGTTTCTGACTGCAGACCTTGTGGCTCGCTGCCCAATACATAACCACTACACAGCCAGCCCCAGCTGCTGACATATTTAGGATACATTAAAAGAAGAAAAGAAAGAAAAATAAGGGGAAAGAAGAAGGCAGAAGAGGAAGAATAAAGGGAAATAGGGAGGGTTCTTGAGAAAACCTTTCTATCTAGTGGACACAGTATTACAGGAAAGGGTATACTTTAAAGCAGGAAATCAACTGAGTGGCAGGAAGTTTTAGAATGGAGTATCTTATATATTTTAGTCTAAAAATGTTTCACACGCACCAATATCTCCCCATCTCAACTCTTTTCTAAATCAGAGGTTCTCAACCTTCCTAATACCACCACCCTTTAATACAGTTCCTCGTGATGCGGTGACCCCCCAACCATAAAATTATTTTCCTTGCTGCTTCATAAGTTATTTCGCTACTGTTATAAATCAGGTGATCCCTGTGAAAGGGTTGTTCAACCATCAAAGGGTCTGTGATTCACAGGTTGAGAACTGCTGTTCTAAAGTCTATACCACTCACTCACTGCCACTGAGTCCATACTGGCTCACAGTGACCCCACAGGACAGGGTCGAACTTCCCCCATTGAGCTGTGAGATTTTCACTGTTTATAGGAATAGAAAACCCTGTCTTTCTCCCAAATGGAAGCTGGTGGTTTCAAAATGCTAACCCTGTGGATCCAGCCCAATACATAACCACCACCAGAGCATCTAACTGTAATACCAGTGGCTAGTTTAATGATACTATCACTAGAATTACTAAATGCCCCATGGAGGTCACTTATAGCATCTCTCTCTCTCAAAAAAAAAAAAAAGCCCCAACAGCAACTGATAATGCTGCCACTGAAGTAGAACAGTGATAGATGTGGATTTTCAATTCACACTTAATCTTAAGTCCTAACCTAAGATCCATTAGTTCTTATGACACAGCCCCACTCAGTACTTAACCTCATAAATGGATCACTGACAATATGGGCCCTATAGTGAAGTGTAGTAAAGAAATCAGATGGTGACCCACTATCAGAAAGAATTGAATCTGAGGTCATACCAATTTGCTTTAAAACAAACAGCTATCGAAGTGCACTAAACTCACATAGAAGTAACACAGCAACCAGTGTGATCCAAGAATTATAAATAATGAAATCCAAGATCAGAAGAGGGAAATGTATTAGAGCTTAAATTGTGAGCACCTGGTCACAGAGGTGATGGAAAACAGTGAAAGGTAAAATCCATTTTCCAAGACCCTCCTAGGAATAAGCCTCCATTGAATTTCTGCAGACTCTTGCCCAGGGATGTGACCGGCATTGGCAAGGGTCTCCATGTGGCTCCTTCAGCTTCAGGGCATGCGCATCGCTCCATCTGCCTTTTCAACAGGAATGTCTCACAGGGAGTGTGTGAGCATCCTGCCGCCAGTGAGCTATTTATCTCTTTAGCAACTCCAAATAAGGTCAGCAAGCTGCAACCTGGCTGATAGGCTACACTCCACCCCTTCACTCTTCAGTCTCAAATTGGCAACAGATTCTGTAACCACCACAGAGATGATGAAGATATGTAATATTATCAGCAAGAACAAGGTAAAAGATTGACTTTGGAATAGACTATCAATTGCGGATAGGCAAGTTCAAGTAGAAATTGAATAAAATTGAGGGAAATTCCTAAGAGTCAACGGACAAGCTTGAAGATGTGGTTGATGTTGATAGGTGCCATTACGTTGGTTCTGAATCACAGCAACCCCACGTGCAACAGAACAAAACACTGCCCTAGTTGTGGGCCATCCTCACAATGGTGAGTCCACTGTGACAGCCAGAGTCAATCCAGCTTGTCAAGGTCTTCCTTTTTCCACTGTCCCTTTATTTTACCAAGCATGATGTCCTTTTCCAGAGACTGGTCTCTCCTGATAACATGTTCAAAATACATTAGATGAATTCTCACTATCCTTGCCTGTAAGGAGCATTCTGGTTGAATTTCTTCCAAGATAGACGCGTTTATTCTTTTAGCAGTCCATGGTACTTTCAATACTCTTCTTCAACACCATAATTCAAATGCATTGATTCTTCTTCTGTCTTCAATGCACAGCTTTTGTGTGAGTATGAGGTCACTGAAAATACAATGACTCGAGCTAAGCATGCCTTAGTGTTCAAAAGAGTATCCTTATTTTTCAACATTTTAAAGAAACCTTTTGCATCAGACTTACCCAATGCAATGTGTTGCTTGACTTCTTGACTACTGCTTCCATTGAGATTGGTTATGAATCTAAGCAAAATGAAATTCTCAACAACTTCAATCTTTTTATGTTTATCATGAAGTCACCTATTAGTCTAGTTTTGAGAATTCTGGTTTTCTTTGTATTGAGTTGCAATGCATCCTGAAGACTTATCTGACCTGAAGTACTTCCAGGTCTCCTCACATCAAGCAAGCAAGGTTGTATCATAATAAGGAAGGTTAATAAACCTTCCTACAATCCTAATACCACATTCTTTTTCATATAATCCAGCTCCTCTGATAATTTGCTCAGCATATAAATACATACAATGAGAAAATACAACCTCGACACAAACCTTTCTTGATTTTGTTTTGCTTTGTTTTGTTTCTTGGGCATCACTGGCCTCTGGTGGTGGGAGTAGGAGGCCCAGCCTTTGCTCCTGTGGAGCCGCTGCTGGAATTGAACCTCCATCCCAGTGGGCCGCAGTCCCGTGCACAACCACTATGCCACCGGAGCTCAGCGACCTTTCTTGATTTTAAACCATGCATTATTCCTTGTTCTGCTTGCACCACTGCCCCTTGATCCATGTACAGATTAAACATGAGCACTGCAACAATGTTTTGTAGCTCCCATTCTTCTCAATGCTATCCACAGTTTATTATGGCCCACCCTTTACATATGTATAATAATGATGTGCGATCATATAGGTTGTGAATGTTATCAGGGACAGCATTTCTGAAGAAAGTAAAAGGTCATTAAAAAGAAAGAAAAGACCAAAATGCATAGCACAGTTTAGCCTATCAGTCAGGTTGCAGCTTGCTGACCCGACTCATTTTGGGAGATGCACTTATAAATTTGATAACAATCCATCATTCAATTGTATTATACACTCTTGTATATGTGTTTCCTTCAACATTTCCAAAACATTTGAAATTTGCTTTTAACTGTAGAGTGGTTAGAGCTAATACAGAAAAACAAATAATGAAATAAATTATCTGAACACAGAATTCAAAGGCAGGCTCAAGAAGACAGTGATAGCAAAATGTTCAAAGACTTGAAGTTAGAAAAAATCAAAATGGAAGGACACATTTAACATCTTTAATCTAAGCTAGGTTCAGAAGAAAACTTAGAAGAGGGATATCATTGGTGATTCAGAAGAATTGAGGCTGAATGTAGAGGGCAGTGGTACAATGTCTACCTTTGCTTGTTGACTATGTATGATAATATAAGTGTCATTGCAAAGAACACCAACTTGTACTCATATAGAATATATACATTGAGAAAACAACAAAGAAGTGTTACATAGCTTAAAATCAGGAAGATGTCTGTCACCTTTCACTAGACTTACTCAATATGTGCATATCCATAGGCCCAAATTGAGAAGACTTCTCCCGTTTTGGAAAAAAAAAAAACTACTCACCTTCCCCCAAGCAAATTAAAAAAGTTTGTACTATAGTCCATAATCCAGGATAAAGTATAGGTATATGCTTTTGCAGCCCTCCTGGATGCTTCTAGTGTCCCAAGATATGGTATTGCCCACTTTTGAGAAAGACGATGTTAAGCAAATAATCCAAGAAGCTGCACTATGGAAAGGAGGACACTGTATCAGAATCAGAGGAGTGCCTTGTGATACACAGAGGACCCAACTTATTGTTGAGTGGAAGAGTAGAAGATTTGAAGTACTTCCTGATGAGGAGCAAAGTATGCATTGCATCGTTATCAAGGATTTTATTTTACATGGCTCCCCAATCAATGTCCGTGGGAGCAGCCAGTTTAAAAAATGAAATGATTTATTGCATTGGGAAAATCTGCTGAAAATGTTAAAAAGTAAGTATAATATTGAGGGGTAAGATGCGTTTTACCTAGGCAATAGCATTTTAAATTATCTTATATTCCTGGGGGAACTCAACAATAGATACAGAATTCAGAAGATTTAAAGCATTTGACTTATGATGTTAGCAAAGAATATTAACTATGCCATGGGCCACCAGAAAAACAAACAAAGCTGTCTTAGGAAAATGCTCTTTAGAAGCAAAGATCATGAGATTTAATGTCACTTACTGTGGACATGTTACCAGGAGGGACCAATGGCTAGAGAAGGACGTAGTGCCACTGTGAGGGTGTGAGGGGCAATATTTTTGGTGTGTTTTGCTTCGGTTGCTATGAATCATAACCAACTCAGATCATACCTAACAACAGCAAGAGGTAGGTAGCTGAAGTGTTTGTTAGGATCAATAGGGATAAAGCCCCACATTCAAACAGCCTTGATATACGCTGTGACAGTTACATGACCTCCTGTCAACTTGAATGAAAAGGTGGAGTCTAGCCTGTCAATCAGGTCATAGCCCATCATGGTTCTGTGTGGGCATGGCCTTCTCCTGAAGATTCTGGGAACTCCTGTCTCCCTCTCTGGAGGCAGGATACACACTCTCTGCTATACATTCCTGATGATAAACCTGATTATCTACACTGAAAGAGTCAGAGCCTTGGAGCTGCAGGAGCCACATGAAGACCCACACCAGCACTAAGATGGTTCCATCACCACTGGATCCACAAGACTTTCCACTCACAGTCCTGTGATCTCCCTGCATTCATAGCATGGGCTGTATGAGTCTAAAGAGAAATTTATGAACAAGTGCCAGACATATGGGTTAATATCAGATTTATAGAGCTGAACGGGACTGGACTGAGTTGCTTTCTTAATGCACAATTACTCTTTCATAAAAAGCTCTCTCATACATATATGACAATTCCTGGATTTGTTTCTCTGGTTAATCCAGACTAACGCCCAAGCACAGCTGAAAGATACTGTAGGTTCAGTTCCAGATCACTACAAAAAAAAGAAATATGGCAACGAAGAGAATCACACAAAATATTCAGCCCCCCAGTGTGTATAAAAGTTATGTTTTTACTATCATGTAGCATATTTAGGGTGCAATAACATCGTGGAAAAGTTTGAAATATTATGAGAATTATTAAAAGGTGACACAGAGACATAAAATGAGCACATGCTGTTGGCAAAGTGGCACCAAGAGACTTGTTCAACACAGGGTTGTCGCAAACCTTCAATTTGCTTGGGTTTTTTTTTTTAAGCAGTTTCAGTGAAGCGCAATAAAATGAAGTATGCCTGTAATTGTCTTTGCATGGAAAGACATATGAAGGACATAAAGATATGTCTGAACATCTCAGCATAGTGTGGTTGAAGTGACTGTACCCCATCCAGCCAATTCTGACTCATACCCGCCCTTCATGACAAAGTAAGTGGAGCAGTTCCCAAGGGTCCCTAGGCTATAATCTTTATAAGATTAGATCCTTAGGTCATTCTGGGGACCCACAGGTAGGTTCACACCACTGAACTTTGGGTTAACAATGGAGCACTTAACCATTGCACCACCAAGGTCTCTTATACAATGGTGTAAGCTCCTGAGAAGCAAGAGCAGTGACTTTTGCTATATGCCCCCTCAGTCCATTTTTTGTCCCCAGGCTTTCCTGAAACTCTTCCTAAAGGAGCCACAGCCAGCCAACATGCCCTTCCTAAGATTCCACATAGCTCATAATATGCAAGTGTGTTGGGGCTGGATCCTTGACTAATTACTCACCTGCCCTGCCCTCCACCTAAGGCCTTACCACCCAAACTGCAGATGAGATCATGGTTGGCCACGTCCACCCTATGAAGAGAAATTGTGCTTTGGCTAAGGAACCATCACCTACACATTTCATTGGCCAGGAAGAGTTGTGCTTGGCCCATTTGACAAGTGCAAGCAAAGAAAGAAACTGAGTCAGATGTGTCTTTATCCGTCAGAAATTGTTGCCACTGCATCAAGGTGGTAACTGGAAGAGATGAGAAGGCCTGAGGTGCTGGAAGGAGGACCAGGACAATCCCTGCTCTCTCTCTCTCTCTCTCTCTCTCTCTCTCTCTCTCTCTGTCTGTCTCTCTCTTGCATACACACACACACACACACACACACACACACACACACACACACTTCTAAACCAAACAGGAACTCTCTTTCTACCACGGACATGACTTCTTGGACCAAGGTTCTTAAGAAAGGTTGGCTTTCTTCATTCCTAAAACAGCAACAACAAAATTGCCATCCGGTTGATTCACTTCTTGAAGACTCCAGGTGCATCAAAGTGAAACTGCACTGATTATTGGGGAAGAGATTTGCCAGACCTTTCCTCTAAGGTGCCTCTGAGAAAACTCACGCTGCTAATCTTTTAGTTCACATTAGCGATAACCATTGTGCTATCTGGAAACTTCTCCCCCCAAAGAGAACCAATCCCACTGGTTCAACTCCAACTTATAGAGACCCCAGGTAGGGTTTTGGAAGTGTAAGTCTTTACAAGAACAGACAGCCTCATCCTTCCCCCAAGGAGTGACTAGTGGGTTTGAATCCCTGACATTGTAGTTAACCACTCAACATCTAAACCACAGCACCAACAAGCTGACTAGCCACTTTCCATTTCTATTCCCCCCCCCCTTACCCCCCCCCCCCCACACACACACAGATGGTGGTAACCTCTGAGATTCTGCCTGGGCTGAAACCAATCAAAAACAAACCCAGAGCCTACACCTCCAGAGCTGCCTATATGCAAATAAAGTGAAGGTGAGAATCTAGTCCCCATTCCACTAAGGATTCTTGATGACATAATCCAGCAATTAAGACAAGCCTAGTTGCCACAAATAGCTCCCAGATGTCCAGAATAGAAAAACATAAGCCATAAACCCAGGAAATTTACCTCATTGAAGAATTTGAAAATGTGTCACACACTAGACCTGAAAGAAGAGCAGGGCATGCTAGCCCTGTTGGAGGACTGGCCCCTGGGATGCCCCGGTGATGAGGGAGACTGACTGGATCTCTAACCAGGAGGGGCCACTGTCACCCTTGGTCGACGAAATGCATTCTCTTTCATGAACAAACTCTTCTTTTAGGAGGCCAATTGGTGCTACAGCAGTTGACACTTTCATGTGAGTGCCATTGGATAATGTCAGTCCAGCAGAACAAGGTTGGATGTGAAGCCATGGCTATTCAGATGGGATTGGAAAGAGCTCCGAGCAATGTTCTAATGGGTAGGAAGATGACTTCCATACATGGAGCCCAAACTTCCAGAGGAAAAGGTGAGATTGCAAGGAACACAGGATGGGGCAGGGAGCAGAATATGTTGAGGGCAGCACAGAAAAAAGTGACCTCTCTCAAGGTGCCCATGGGCAGTCTTGAGCTCCATGACCTTTCCCCAGTCTGGGGATAAGTCAGAGATAATCTGCCATCTGGAGCTGGGGCTACGTTGGAGGTGTTCAGCCATCTGGAGGTGTCTCCATTGAACCAACTATGCAAGCATTGTAATTTACTCTGTCTGCCATGATGAAAAAGAGGATACCAGGTCCACTGGTGCAACTGAGTGATCTTTGTGGAAATCTATTTCTCACCAATATAGAATCTTTCTAGAGGCCAGATTCGCAAACAAATAAACTCACTGCCATCAAATCAATACCAGCTATTTATGAGAGTAGAAAGTCCCATTTTTCTTCAAAGGAGCAGCTGGTGGTTTCAAACTGTTGACCTAGTCCTCTTCCTTCCACCTACTGGACCTAGCCCAAGACTCAGTTTAAACCCCACTTCCTAGGAGAGGCTCCCTGGATGTGGAGTCATTTAAATTCCTTTGTTGCTCCGAGAGGACTCATCACCCTTGCCATTACTTCATTCCTAGTCATTAGTTGCTTCATCCATCCTTTGCAGCAGAAAGTCTTTGTTGAGGGAAGGCCTGAGCTTAGGTGAGTTTAAATCTTGGCCCTACAGTTTCCTGCCTGAGGGAGCTTGGGTGAGTGAGATAACTTCTCTGTGCTGCACTATCCTCAATGAAACAATGGATTTGATATGGTATCTGCATCTCAGGGTTGTGTTGAGGGGGCAAGTGGCTTACTGGTTAGGACACAGGTCACACCAGAACTGGCTGAAAAGAAAACCAGTCCTAGTTGCTTTCCAGTTATTCCGACTGATGGAAACCTGCTGTGTGTCAGAGTAGGATTGTGACCATAGGATTTTGAGTAGTCGGATACCTGATGGTATAGTGATTACTATATTAGACAGTAACAAAATGAAGATACTATTAACTTTGTATATATTTATATAGATATCTAACATAAGAAATAAACAGTTAACTAATCAATAAAGCTGTACAAATGGCATGGTGCATCTCACTTCTGTGAGACAGGTAATATACTGGCAGTCCTTCAAGTCTTGAAGGCCGCCAGGTGGTCCTCTGCAGACCACCTGTAGACCAATTTAGGCTATCTGGCCACAGGCAGCAAATAGCAAAGCAGCTAACCAACAGCCAGCCAGATGACAGGGTTCAGCAGTCCCCAGCTCAAGAGATGTCTATTCCAGTGCTTGAAGGAACCTCAACTTACAGTGACACAGTCCATGGATTAGGTGCCCCACAGGTAGTGTAGCTTGCAAATGGAGGCACAGGACAAGCAAGGCAGCCAACTGCATGCTGGTCTGAAGATCCAAGGGCAAGAGAGAGAAAGAGGAGGTTCGATGAGCTATGTACATCTCCGCCCTTCAATGTATCTCACATGTGTCCATTGGCCATGTTGGTACAACAAACCTGTCTATCACAGTTCCACATTGGACTGTGATCCTCATGGTTGATAGTTTGAAACCAACAGGAACGGAGGGAGAAAGACTGGACTTTCCATTCCCATACACAGTTACAGTCTCAGAAAGTCACAGGGGGTCACTACGAGTCTGTCAGCATTGAATCGATGGCACTGAGTTTGTTTGTTTGCTTGCTTTGACTTGGGAATGTTTCAACAGTAGTTTACCAGGCCTTTATTCCAAAGCACACTTGGGTGGGCTCACCCTTTCAAGGATGACAAGGAGCCCTGACAGCACAGCGCTGACTCATTCGGCTGCGACCTGCAAGGTCAGTGGTTTGAAATTACCAGCTGCAGGAGAAGGGCACAGCTTTGTAGTTCCCGAAAAAGTTACAGCCCTGGAAACTCACAGTGGGATTGGACCCCATCCTAAGGGGGCGCTAAGAGTCTGCGTTGACCTGATGGCAACGCGAGAGGACCTGAGCTCGCCAGCTAAGGGAATCACCATCTGCACCCCTCGGGGCCTCAAGTAAACACTCAATAGGTGGGCAAGTCCACCTGGGCTCGTGATTCCTTAACACTGGTCGGCTGACTCCGGCTGTCGTTCACATGGGCTCCTTTGCTGTGAACCCGCACCGCCCAGCACAAGGGGCATGTGACATCGTCTGTAACCATGTCCTACAGGCTTCAAGATCTCAGCTCAGTGAATTACGGGATTCAAGCAACTTTTCTTCTTTCCTGTCCCATCAGGGTCCCCCGCCCCCTAGCTGCTAGCCTGCATAACCACTGTGCTCTGGCCCTTTCCTTGACACTCCCAAGAAAATTAGTCTCTCAGAAAGCCAGGGCCACTATGAATCAGAATGGACTCAAGGACAGCTTGTTTGTTTGTTTGTTGTTTGTTGGGGAGTTCGTTCGTCTGTTCCTTTGTTGGAAGCTGACGCCCACTTTGTTCTCAGTCGGTGGGGAGAACCAGAGCAAATACAAATGTCTCTCTTCCCAAGAAAAATATTGGCACTGCAGGAAGGTGCCTGAATACCTTTCTGCAAACTTCTTTCTCCCCGGTCCCTTGGCTCCTCCTCGGTTTGTACTGAACAGCCTCATACCATGACCAGCAAAAAGAGGGAAAGTCGCAAAGTTGTGTATTGGATTTCCAGATGTGGACAACTCTTGTTTTTGCCTAAATGGTGTTGACAATTTATGGTTGTCTTTGGAAAATCATTTGATAATGATCCAACTATCTAGAACCTCTTTACTTTATGACTGCTAAAAGAAAAGAAAGTTATGACCCAGGAAAACTTCCAGACTGCCATAAAAGAGAAGCTATTGCTGCCAAGAACCATCTGCCATAAAAGTCTCCCCTAACAGCTTCTTACCTTTATATATCTGTAAAGCACCCTTTTTAAAAATGAGGAAAGGCCATCAATCATTTCTTTTAGGCTAATTGCAAATGTTTAATTCAGAAGTTAAAGATGATAGAATCTGAAATGCGGCACGTGGCGTTTCAGAGCTCTGTGTGGGCCTATCTCCCGGGGGTGGGGGTGGGGGGGCAGCATCAGGACTGTGGCATCGGCCCGCCCCTACAGCATCCTCATTCGCTAACAGAAGGTAACCAGCGGCAGCCTCACCAACCCTGAATCAAATGAGCTGGGGCCATGAGAGCACTTTGACAAATTCAAAACAGTAGGGACATGAAAGAAGTGGCCTGAACATGCAAACAAATAACCTGTATGGGGAGTCCCATGCTCACACACCGGCCAAAGTTGGGGATGGGGGTGGGAGGAAAGATGCTCTAAAATAAGAAGCTGGGCCCTAGGGCAGATTCCCAAACCTACCTGAGCATTTGACTCCATGAGGAGCCTATTTTTACAATGACTAATTCCTATCATCCATCACTCTTCTGTCAGTCTGTCACACTACAGAGGCTTGTATGTGACTAAGATGCTAAAAGTTATGCCACGCATACTTCTAATACCAGCAGAGTCACGCTGGGTGGGCAGGTGTCATCAGAGCTTCTAGATAAAGATGAATAAGAAAAGCTAGGAAATCTACTTCTGAAAATTTACCAAAGAAAACCTTATGGATCCTAGCAGACCATGATCCTGAGAGATGACTCGTGTTTTGAGAAACAGGGGTCAGGTGGGATGAGAGACTCAAACCTACTTGTAGACATGAAGGTTAAGGGCTAAGCATCCATTCATTCTGTCTCATTCACCATGAATCAGACCTGCCTTGTGAGATGTAGTCAACCAATAGGGGTCTTTTGGCCACCATTCCTTATCTGATATCTTATAATTCTGGACGATATGCCCATGGCCATCATCTCATTAGGGAAGGAGTTCTCTGTGATGCTAATAGATAGAAGTACAATGGGACAAAAGCCTGACCTTGGTGGGGTGTGTGAACCCAGTCACACCTTTGTCACCTTGGGGTATGATCAGCTAAAAGATAAATTCATACTCCTGCTAAAGTCATTCCCCTATGTGTAAGAGCCATCTCAGACAGAAGCAGATCCCAGCACCATCAGAAGAGCACATTCAAGATCTCTGTCTGAAGTGGTCAAGACTGGGATTAGAGACATCAGACAGGGTGGGACAGAGCAAAGGAGCCAGGCTCAGATCAGAGATCAAAGCAAGGACACCATGAGACAAGAAAGAGGAGCAGCACTGAGATTTATGGAAATTTAAGGCCGAGCAACAGGCGGACTTCCTGTACGCTGGAGTCAAAGGTCAAGGGACCACATGACTGAGAGGCTGGGGATTGGAGAGGGACATAGCCTATGACTGAGAAGAGATGCTACTGTGTATTAATGACTATATTCTTCCTGTTTTCTAATGCTAGATTGTGGTAACCTGTTATACACACACTCATGGCCATTGAGTTAATACCATTAAGTTAATTAAGAGACTCAGAGTCTCTTGATGGGAGGAGCAAAACCCCAACTTTCTCCATAGGAGTGGGTGATGGTTTCTAACTTCTGACTTGGAGGATGGCAGTGCAACTTGCAACCATGATGCCATCAGGGTCCTAAAGTAATTCATTAACTCCCCCAAAAAAACCCTCTTAATTATACATGCGCTTTGTGTGGCCACTACAACTATGGAACCCACCTGAGACATAGAGTGAGTGGCGTGGGAAGAAAGAATGGTGTCAGGGGAAGTAGGGAAAAATGGAGCATGGGGGCATGTCTGACCCCTGCCTCATGGCAAGAGGGAAGGAACAGAAGTGAGATAAGGGCTCCTTGTTGCTGGGGGCCAACAAGTCCATCCCAAAGCAAGGTGATTCTAAAGGGGAGAGTAGATCTGCTTCCAGTGTTTACAAGACTAAAATCTTGATGGGAGCAGATCACTGACTGGATGCTTATCCATTGCACCACCAGGGCTGCTGACATAGATGTACAGAATCAGAATGGATGCACTTGACTTGAGAATCCCACCTGTGTTTTCACAAGCTTCCCCAGAGAGGGTGGTCAACTAGCTGGGAAACATTGGCTGAATGATGTCTAAGCTCCATTGTTACAGGACCTAAAAGGATGTCTGGGCTACATGCTGTCTAGCACCAGAAGTCATGATTCTCCTGTGTCAGATTCCCTTTCTTGTTCTTGTTCTGTCCATCCTTCTCATGTCCACCAGAGAGGATTAAAGGCTGACACCAGCAACTGCATGTCCCTTGTGGATCAGGAAGAAAAGGGAAGACCTTCAGAGAAAGAGGGAGTCACACTCTCTCTTCTGTCCACTTCCATGGAGAGGTCAGGGCTATGTCCAGAGTCATTTGGAAGGAAACAGAAATAGGGGATTTTGTCTATGTCAATTTTCAAAGATTTGGAAGAAAACTACACATTCACCCTGGATAACTGAGCACCTGAGTAATGCCTCCTTTTAATATTTATTTTTGGCACAGCTACAATGGGCCAAGCCTTTTGCCAGCACAGCACAGTAGACTGTCTAGTTTGAAAGGCTAATATATTGACCCACTATGATAGTTTCTTGATGTTGTCCAGGATTTCTTCTTGCTTGAACTCACAATCAATGCTCATGGAAGCAGCAATCAAGACATCGAAAGAACACATTGCATTGAACAAAACTTGTATATAAAGTGTTGAAAAACTAGACTGTTACTTTGAGGACTAAGGTGTGCCTGACATAAGCAATGGTATTTTCAATCACTTCATGTGCATTTGAAAGTTAGACATTAAATAAATAAGTTCAAAGAGAAATCAATGTATGTGGACTATGGTGTTGGCAAAGAATATTGAAAGTACCCTTGTGTTAGTCCAGGTAAACTAGAGAAACAAACTCACATATGGATATAATGAAAGGGTTTATATACAAGAGGAATGGGACATTGAGAAAGCATTCCAGCCCAGTCTAGTTCAAAGTCTTAAGTCTGATATTAGCCCATATGCCTGATATCAGTCTATAAAGTCTCCTTCCAACTCACGAAGTCACATACCATTGGGTGCAGAGTCCCAGTGCAGGCAGGGGTCTCCCCATGGCTCCTTGCTTCCAGGGCTCAGGGTCCATCAACAGCATCCAGTGGTGGTAGAGGCAACTCAGCGCTGGCAGGGATCTCCACATGGCTTCTCCAGCTTTAGAGGTTTGGTTCCATCAGGGTAAGTCCGTGTGGCTTCTCCTCTAGCTCTTTCAGCTTCTCGGACGCTGCCATCTTGTCTTGTCCAGTTCATTGTCTCTGAGACTAACTCCCAACAACTGGGAAGATAGCTTCTCTTCTCCACCAAGGAAATATTGTGAGATTTCCCAGAAGTCTTAGGGGAAAGCCATGCCCACCCATATAGAGACCTCATTGGCTACTCAATGACTATCTCCAGATGAACCGGCTAGACTCCACCCCTACATCTCAATCATGAAATGAACATAAGCACATGACCGCCACAACCCTGGACCGCCAGAAGAACAAAAAGATCTATCTTGGAAAAAGTAAAGCCAGGTGCTTCTTCAAGGCAAAGAGGGTAAGACTTCATCTCACTTATTTTGGATATGTTATCAGGAGAGACCAGTCTCTAGAGAAGGGCATCCTGCAAAACTGAGGGGCAGTGCAAAAGAAGGCCCAAGGCAAGATGGAGCGACACAGCAGCTGCAACAATGGGCTCAAATAGAATGATTGTGAGGACGATGCAGGACCAGGTGGTGTTTGTTCTGTGGGCATAGAATTGCTATGAGCCAGACCCGCCTAACAACAAGGTGGGTGTTATGGAGAAAGGGCACTGGGAACTAGCACCCATCATGAAGGAAGCCGACCTCCTCTGGAAAACAAGCATATGAGAGAGAAAGACAAGGACGAGAGTACAAGCAACGTTAGCTACGTGACGAAGAAAAGTCAAGGACAGGAAAAGGCTTATGCAGAGGTCCAGTTGGACTAAGAAGATCAAAGCCAAGAAGAGATACGAATTCACACCAAAAAGGTAGCTGGGGCCCAGTTCAGTTCCTTGAACATTAGAACGGCATCCCTTTCCCAATGGGAAGGTATTAAATGGTCTAAGCCATAACAAGAGAGGAGCTGAAATGTGCAGCATGGAAGCAAATGTGGATGCTGAACAGTTAGGGGTCTAAGGCAGCAGTGGTGTTTTGATGGCTCTGTGGTAGAATTCTCCTAAGTGTGCGGCCCAAGTTTCCTTCCCATGAGCAATGACCAATCAGTGGGGCTTGTGTACTGAGCAAGATTCTGTGGAACTTCTACACTAAGACAGACAATGAAGGAAGATTTGGCTATATAATTCCTAAAATCAGCGATTAGATGCCCCAATGATCTCAATGGAGTATCATTCAACTATCTCCTCGAGCCCAGAACTAGGCAAGACTCCCTCCTATTTTGCCTAAGGCTACCATGAACTGGGGGCCTAGTCCAGGGCAGCTGGCCTTGACCATGGAGGAAGACCAGGCAACATGGCTATTCAATGTTTCAATAAGTCCAATGAACAAGCATGGATTTATTTGGGGAAGAAAGGGGCAAACATCGCAGCCTATTCAGTTTGTTAGGGAACCCTTTTCTAAGCATGACTCTCCAGGGTCATCAGTGGAAGGATCGGAGGTTTTGACAAAGTAAATTCTAATCTGACAACTTCTTAGACAAATGCTCAAGTTCCTGACCAGTTGGGAAGCAACGTGCC